>JAIPRL010011756.1:0-13046 GCA_025469235.1 Pemphigus obesinymphae
TGTTGAAAGCCAATCAGAAAATATAATCACAGATTTTATGTTATATAATATATTGATAATGAATATTTTGAAACTAGTTATCACGATTATATCTATAATCGTGAATAAAATATTAGACAAATTGATAACTGTTTAAAATTTATAGTTTCAACCATGGTAGATTATAAGCCAAGAGGCCAAGAATTAAGTCACCGGGGAGGCCGGTGCCCACCCTACCTCCCCCGTAGATTCAGGCCTATGATTCCGGTATAGTTTCTATATAATATATACCTACTTCAATATACTTACTTCTAAACGTTATATATCGGGAAAATATCTCCAGTGAAAGTGCTTGAAAACGTAATATTTCATCATTACTCGAAGGGTAATATTAATTTACTACAATATGCAGTTTAAGTATTAGATATTGGCCGTGAATCAGAGGGAAATAATTAACATTATTGAAGTTCACTTTTATGAGAATAATGTATGCAGGAATCTAGGCAGAATTTCATTATATTACTATACGTTCTAATGTATCAAATATTAATTAAAGTTAATATTAATTAATTAAATAAACCCAATGTTTCTATATCAGTCATCATGTTATGGTAGTTAAATTTATGCAGTATCTAGAAATTAGTATGGCTTGTTTAGTAGACAAACACTCTAAATTATATTTTCTATACATACATTAAAGTAGGTTTTCACTTTTAAATAGCAATTCAATATTTTACACCCACCATTTACAATTCATTTACAAAATATTTTATTAAAAATTGCCATACAATGGCTTACATATAACATTTTCAAAATGCTTTCAGTGTATTTGGGCATAAACATTTGGAGTCTAAATGTTTTCAAAATGATTTACTAATGTTTTGAATAAAATATCTCTGGAAATATCTTCTGTTGTGTAACTATTTTGAAAATGTTAAAATTTCTAATATTTTGTGTAGGATGTCATTAAAATTATATTGATGTTCATTATTATTAATATTATTATTATAACATATAATATTATTATTAATATTATTTTGTTGCACATTTTTGATTTTATAAGTAAAAATAAATAATACAAATATTAAACGACGATTGCTTATACTATTATGACTGTTATTATTGGTTTGTAAACTTATTTATGTTAATAAGCCAATTAATACGGGAAATACTTTAAAGATGACAGGTCATGGTTTAATATCATTGGTCTTGTCCTCTTAACATTTGACGAATAAATCATTATGAATATTTTGTTCGTGTATAAGCGATCGATTATAATGTAGAGGGAAATCATTGGTATCTTACCGATTTGGTGTATTGTATAGCTTTATTATGTTTATAGATGGGTTCCAACGCCACAGAGAACTCCATAGGGTAATTAATCATACTATAGACATTTTTGTGTATTGACGTATGAAACGACAAACTAATTTCGTATTATTTACTAGCAATCCTATCCGTGTGTGGTCAAAATATACTTAGATACTTCAATATAACGTAGGTGTATAACCATGTAAGTAGAGGTGTAAAACAGTTTTATTTCAATTTGTAAAATAACGGTTTTTTAAACGTATAATAAAATCTCTTGGTCCAAAATTGTTTATAAATTAACCTTATTTTTTCTTTGTTGGACTGTATACTAGGAAGACTATTATTTACACAGATAATATACGGTGTAATATATGAATATATTTGTATTATTTTATATATAAAGTTATCATTTATATTCTATACACAATATATGGCACGGCAAAGAATTAAAAAAACCTAAAATATTTTGATTAATTTCGATATAGTTATAATAATTAATTTTATTTTTCCTGCAGTAGTTTTCTTAAGAATTAATTATAAAATCAAACTACCGAAAATTATGGAAAATTGTTAGAAATCGTTAAATAATAATTCCAAAGCTTTGCACAAAATATTTACAGGAACATTATACATATATTTATATGATATAATTTTAAGAAAATGTTGACCACTTTTTGGTCATTAATAAAAGTGTGGAAATTTGATTTTTATTATGTCTCATTATATAATGTATAATGTATATACTTTTTCGATGAGAAAAAGTTGAGTTAAGGTTTTCATGTAAAACATTTTCTGGTAGACAATGTATTATAGTTGGTACCTACTTTTAACAGACAATTTTTCAATTTTGTCCAGTACTTTTCTTCAGCATACCTATAGGAAAACTATTAAAAATAATGAAAAATGTAATAAATTTGAAAATATAATACTAAAATATTATATCGACATTCGCTCAAAATCGTCTTTCAAATGCAATGACTTATATATATATATTATATATATTTAAATATGATTATAGGTAAAAATTAAAAATCATGGTTTTATTTTTCTTTTAAAAAATATAATTTGATAATTGATTGTATTATAAACTTATTTATGTTTATTAATTAAAACATATAATATAATTATTTAATTTATTTCACGATTCAAAATATATTAATTATTTATTTACATTTTAATATGTCGATTAGGTCGAGTACAACCCCTATTTTAGAATACAAAGTGTACTCCATACTTTTACAATAGGGAAATGCGATTGCAGTGACATGGCGAAGGACCTTTTTTTAGAAGCATGTCCCTCAATTAAAAAGAGTGGTCGTTTTCTATCTTGAATATGAAAAATTATATTAAACTATGCGTGAATAATATATATTGTGCCTCAACAATATTGACAGTTCGCCACGTCATTATGTGATGGGATTTATTCCCACTCCTATTATATACAATTATTTCTATTACAATATATTGTATTTGTAATTAAAATAAATTAAAATAAAAGAAAACATTTCACAAATAAATGAAAGAAAATTTAAATTTTAAGAAAAAAATGTTTATTTAAATATACTTGTATACACAAAAAAATTTTATTTATCATTAGACATTTTTCAATTCATACTGCATATTTGCATTTTCGTGTTGCACACTTTGTGTTGTAATGCACACAATAATGGGGGCTGGTCGAATACAATACCTATATGATTATTACTAACTAGTATAAATATTACTCTATTTTAAAGTGCAATTTTTATATAGAGTACTAAATATTTTTTTTCTATTAAATGTGTTGAAATTCTGAAAAAACTAGTTAAGAGAAAACAATAAAAAAATAAACTTAACTAAAAAACTAAACCTAACCTGTATAGGTACTATATTGAGACATATTTTAAAATGTGAAAAATCTTAAAAATCTAGGATCAAAGTTCAATTTTCGAACTATTTAAAAACGCCAAAAAATACAATCCTTACACTATATATAGTATTTTTGTTTCAACTTTTAATAATTTATAATTAAAATTAGATGTCAACTGAAACAATAAAAATCGAATTTTATATAGTACATAAATACAGTTTCATTGTGTAATTAAGTGTATAATGTTAATATTAATCGAGAATCAGGAATATTATAATTTGTCCCATTTAAAATCAGATATGTAACAGATTTTAGCCATGGTTTATATTTTTTCGGATTTAGATTCAGATTTATATCGTCGAATAAATTTAATCTAAACAAATGATGGATATTAACATAATTTCGAAAAAATCAACCGTGGTCCGTTTTTATTTTGTCTCTCGGGTTCAAAACTGTAAACGCCAAACGATTGCCCCTCAAACGCATTTCCATTATACGCCATTATTAGTATAACCAGTCCAGTTCATTTGCGCCTTGACGACCTTTACATTTTTATATTTGTAGGGGTTATTAAAATTGCGGAAGCACAAATTTGTCGCCTACATACTTTTTTTTTTTTGAGGTTATACTCCCCGGAAAAATACTGATTATCCAAAAATATCCATGATAATATAAAATCGCACATTGTAGGTATCACCACAGAAATAACCCGTCCAGTTCATTTGCGCCTTGACGATCTTTACATATTTAAATTTGTAGGGGTTATTAAAATTGTGGAAATATACATGTGTTGCCCACATACTATTTTTTGAGGTTATTTTTAGGTTTTTTTAGGTTATCTCCATGGAATACTCACGGCAAAATAGTGATTATACAATAACATCCTTGATAGTATTAAAAATCGCACATTGTTCAATTAACGTTTTTGAACCCCTAGCCTGGTCAAACGTGTGACGTCACCTAGGGCGCAGATTAACTGGACGGGTTATAACAGCGTTTCCGTGTATTTATATATGTAGGTAGGTGCACCGAGTGGATAAATTCGCGTAAACATATTATTACTACAATAATGAATCGTATAAAAATCATTTAAAAAAAACGAGATTTTTTTTTTATCTTTCGTTTTCCACGCGTACGTTGTATATGCATTATTAATGTGCTTTTTTTTTTCCTCGCATTTTTATACATAAACGCGTAATATTTATCTGCACACAACATTGTCCGAAACGTTATATTATAATAACCGTGTCGGAAGACTCGTGTGGAGGTCGAAGAGCGAACGGCGGCGGTGGCAGGTCGTCTTGGAACGTAATTAATCGTAATTCAGACAATTATCATACAAATTATCTACGGTGGAGGACTGAGGTACAAAATATTATATTATCGGAGATACGTGTTCGATGCAGCCGCCGACGTAATGGTCGGTCAGCAGGTCTTTTACGTGTATCTCCATATACCTACATATTATTATAATTATTATCGTTGTTACCGCAGTTCGAGTGTGCACGAGCCAACCGCGGTTACCAGGAACCCCCGACATCAAATCACTGTACACAAAACGAGAATTAATTCAAATACCTGTTGCTCGTGCACGGTACACGTGGACTGGTGGGAGGGGGGTACGTAAAATAATTGAAAATTCAAAATTATTACTAAACAGCGATGGTACCTCTATTTTATTGACGTTCTTTGGAAAAAAAATTCAAATTCCACTGTATGATTTCTAGAACATACGGGAAACTAAATACGTAAAAATGTAAATTGAATTTCCGTATTATACATAATATAATTATTGTATTCGTACAATAATAATTGATTACCACCTAACCTAACCTAATCTATACTTACTATAAAATATATTGGCAGAATATATTATTGTGAAAATACAACGAATCTTTTGGAGTGGGTCACGTCTTTTTGTAAGAACCTTGTTTTTTTTTTGGATTTTAAGTAAAGCGAGAGCTCTTAATATATGGTTTTACAATGATGTTTATTGTTTTTTTTTCCCGAAAACCACTTTTCGGATAGAAAGAGTAGAGACGTAGGAATTCGGTGTAGTAATCTTTTTTGATTCATAGTTCTAGATGGTATTTTTCGAGATGTCATTTTCCCAGTATAGTTTTCTCAAGTTTAAAGGAAAACTACTGATCATAACGGAACATTTTTGTAAATCGAAAATTAATAAATAAAGTTATTATGGTTAAGTACCGATTTGTTATTTATAATAAATTACACTGAGCTCAACTCAGAATCGTTTTTTTTTTTTTGAAAGAAATATAGTTTATATCATTGCTAAAAATCCAAATTTTCCATCAAATTTATCCTATCCGACGAACCAAGTGTTTTCGCCCCCTGGCCCTACTGAGCCGGTTTTTTAAAACATAATTTTGGCGTTTAGGATACATTACAGTTGGACAGTGGTTTATCTTATAGCATAATGCGCATTTTTTATGAATAAAAACTTTAGGTACTTGTACACCAGTGGTGTAGTGGAGGACACACGCTGGTATACGGCGTATACCCATAACACTGAAATTCTAAAATGCGTATAGGAAAGAAAATTAAAATATTGATATTACATTACAATATAGGTAGGTATAATATAAGTACTTAATTTTTCAGAGGCGGATTTGAGGAGTTGCGACGTGGCAATCGCCCCCTCCTTGGGGATTTTAAATTATTATTTGAGGAGTATATGCAATTCATTTTGAATAGGGATTAAGTATTCATTTCGCAATTATCCCTATTCGTCCTCCCCTTAAATGAGCTTCAGATCCGTCCCTTTAATTATTTTAGTGTTTATTTTTTAATACATTTGTTATCTACTGGTTAAAATGTATAAATTATAAATTTATTCTAAATACATAAAAGATAGGTAAATAGGTATATAAATTTAAAACAAATGTATTAATGAGTCGTCAGCCATATATAATTAAAATTCGTTACGTTTGAAAATAACGACTATAACGTTATTTTTTTCTTATACGTTTTGATACATTTCGATACATAACAAAATTCAACCGTGAAAATCTAGTAAAGGGCGGATTCACAATAGAGCTTTCATCGTGGTTGCGTTTATACTTTTTATTATGTAAACCAGCTTTTTTTTTTATTAATATTTTAATGTTCTTGTTTCTGATTAGTTAACGCTGTCACGCTAAAAGCTCATAGTGTACATCCCTCTATATACTCTACTGGCCGTTGCGCAATAACAACACGGCACATATCCAATTTTTAAAGGGTTATGTACCGGTAATTTTAAAAATAATCCAGTGCAAGAAAAATGCAATAATAATATTTTAATATACAATAAAGGTACCCAATTTATAAATCATCATGTATCATTAACATTTGTAATAACAATATTTGTTCAAAATCATTTTTACGCAATAATGCTATTAACAGAAATTTTTTAGTTAAAACGCCCTATTAGTAAATTAGTAGTAAACAACATCTCAGGGGCAAACCTTATTAATATTTTATGATTTTTTAATATAACATCACGGCGCAATATTGTGCATATAAAATACAAGTTTTAGATTTCTAAACATTAGACATCTTATTACTTATATCTCCGTTATGTCCGTCTATCCATAGTTACTTGTACATAGTACGAGTTTGTTGATTTGGTTACCAGGGAGATAGATATTATTCGTCTTATAATATTTTATTACATAGTTGTGTTCCATATCAAATTGTTGATTTGGTTATTAGTAACCACTACTTTGCAAAGTGCCTATTGAGAGGTATTTCATCACAGATAGTTTTTCACTTAACACTGGTTAACCGATGAGTATTAGTTGCAATTAAACTGCAATTTTTGGATACCAGTTTGAAGTCGTTACGATAATGTATGGCCGTGGGATAGAGCGCCAATATCACGATCGTTTCCGAAATGTTGTCCTTAATCTTTTTTTTATTATGTATTGTAATTCTAAAACGACTAAAACCACTTTAAGTAGTATTTTCGTAGACATACTTTTACTACTGAAAACTATCGGTGTGTCATAATAACTTCATAACTACCTTTATATACGTATACCTTTTAATATATGGAACCCAAAAAAATATGATTGTTCTAGAACAGATCTGCTGATAATAATCGTTCAAGAAGAAAGGTCCAGGGTGAGACGGAAAATAATCGTTACGAGATATTTTATAAATTATAAATTGTTATAAAATTTTCTAAAAAAAATTAGAATAAAAATCGTAAATATTATTCTATTATTATTATGATTATGATACCTATAGCTTTATATCGTGTTATATGTTTAAAATTTGATTTTGTTTTACTATTAAAATTAAATGTTATAGAACATTGTTAATTAGTTATACAGTGTCTATTTTATATTGCAAAATTGAGGTGTATTCCCAAAACATTATTTACAACTATACCACTGTTATACACATTAAAAAAAAAAAAAATACAATATTTTGTAGTAATTAATTAATTATATATATAATCGTACATGCTTATGATAAAATTATTCAATTAATAAATCATTTAAGTAAATATTAACTTTAACAAAAATTAAACAATTCAAATGAGTAAAAAAAAAATATATAATTAAACAAATATTCTGAATATAGATTATAAATATAATTAAATATATATGTGTAATATAAATATGTAAAATATATTTAAGTAATAAATTCATACTAAAAATTTGTCGTTTTGTTTTTAGTAACTAATTATTTTAATAATACGAGTAGGTTCTATTTTCAATATATTTTAACTATTTAAACATTTTTTTTCATTATTATATATAAATATTATTTATGGAGACTACATTTTTACTTCTTCAAATATAATCAAAACATTTAATCATAAATTAGATGGAAACTGTATCGAATGATTTTAAGATGAATTTAGAATTATGATATAATAATAATATAGCTAAGCTATTTTCATCTTACAATCTGATGATAATAAAGTGCCGTGCATTTTCTGTTTTTAAAATTGTACAGATTTAAAATAAAATAGTACCTATGTATTTTTATTTCGGATAAGGCTTCAGTTACAAAACCTACAGTGTTTTTACACTATAGTTGTTTACATATAACCGCTCAAGAGTTTTCTGTGAACATTTGCATGATAAATATTATCTTAAAGAAATGGTGTATGTTATAGAATTGTTCGAAAATGTCGGATTTTTCTAAAGATGCGAAATGAGATAGGTACTGGGTTGTTGAGAGAGTCTCGTGCTACTTGACATTTAGGGCATTCAAGGATGATATGAGTGAATATTGATAATTGATATTGGAGTTCGACAGGTGTTCAAAATGGGTTCCATGGTTGGTAATGGTACGAGTGAATTAATTGAAATGTCCAATGTACGTGATCTAGTTAAGATAACTATAAATTTCTACGAGTTATGTGTGGTGAGATTGAAAGTTTGCTGATGTATTCTCTTTTCTGTTTTTATATTTGTTTGTGTTATTTAATTCTTGTTACCATAAGACTTTTGTTCATGGATTTATCTCTGTAATAGGTTTTGGATTGTTATTTTTGAAATCGTTGGCGTGTCGCTTTTAGTGACAGCTTTGTTTGTCATCTTGTCGTAAGTTCATTTCCTTCAATAGGTACAAACATAACATTGTTATCGTAAATATATATGTATACATATATATTGTACAACATTTAAGCGCTACGATCGTAAAATCAATTGTACATGATTTTTTAAATTTTCAAGTTTTTTAAATCAATATATTAATCGATTATTTAGTACGTTTTAAGAAATTTGGTCCAATTATTCAAAATTAATGTTACCGTTTTATATAGTATTGCTCAACTCTCTAGAATGTGCGTATTATAATAAATTCTATAAAACACATTTTCTACACATAGTGTATGTACTATGTACCTAATGTGCAAGTACATAATTCAAAATTCAAATTACTATAAAATGTATACCTAATATAGCTTTTCATTAAACTTATAAAATACGTATAGTTATGACTTTATCAACGAGTAGGTTATTATACTCCAATATACAAAAACTTACTGATTTATTTAGACGTCGTCTCAGCTACGGTTGTTTATAATCATGCATTACATATTTTGGTTATAACTTTTGGGTATATTGCAGTTTGCTTGTTACAGACAATGACGGAAAAAGACGAATATCGTAGGTATACACACGTATAGTAGATAATTATGATATTTTTAGCTGATTTGTTATTTATTTCTGTATTATATACAATTATTATTAACATTTATAACCAAAAACTTCGAAAAATTTTACAACAAAAATAGAAAAACAAAATGAAATGAGATAGATTTGTAATTAAAAATACATTTTATTTTTCAAGTGTATAACTTGTTTTTATTCGTCAAAATTGAAATCGTCCATATCTATGCTATGAACAGTAGACAACAATAATTATAAATTCATAACTTTTATTTTATTAACGTTCAAATATTACATTTATTGTATACCTATAATCTATATATACCTAACATACTAAACAAATCTGCCCATTATTTTGTTTTTAAATACACACAAATAAATTCAAAAAAATATTTAATATTGCATGTAACTGGTATAAAGTGTATAAAAAATATACATATATTGTACACAACAATAATTTATTATTAATTAATGAAGATATTATATATTATAACGTTGACACTTAGAATCAGAATGTTTTATCGTATCTTTAATGATATTATTTAATATTTATTATTTTTCAAGTAAATTTTCATAACCTGATTATAATATACCTTTTTAATGAAACTGATGGCAATTATAAAAAACTCATTAAATTATATTGGTAGGTAATTAGATTTGTCTTTATATAGTATATTATAATTTATTTGTTAAGTTTCGAACGAATAACTATTAATTTAATTATCGTTGAACAAATTATATAATACATGTGTACTGTGTAGTATATTATGGACTAGGTATATAATGAATTGGCCATTATTAGATACTTTTAATAGCTTTTCTACAGTAGTTTATTACATTTTTAGATTGTATACATACCTACGTCAGAAAAAAATGATTTTCTTTAGTTTTTAATGTTATAAACGTGGCCCAAGTCAAACATAATGATAATAATTGAAAAAAAAAAATGAAAATAATAACTTGGTTTTATCCGATTCTAATAAATTGCCAGAGGCAAGGAATTACGTCGCGTAAACCGGTTGTACGTATTATTTCCTTAAGAAAAGTAGTTTGGTTTTATGTTGTTTTTTTTATTACTGTAACCTGTAGGTCCCCATATGAATTATATAGCGAAAGACACCGAAAGGGACGAGACTCGGCAACACAATGGACCGTATATTATATTTTGTTATTCCTTTGTTTACTTTACATAAACTTAATCACATTAAAGCATTATAAGCTTATTTATTATTTGCATAATTTTAATGTGACGTGTTATTTTTAGCGATATGCATTGAAGACCGTATATACATAAACATATTTTAAGGTTCAAATTTAATATTATTATTTTTGCAATAATTTATAAAAATGTATTTAAATTCGAAGCGGGATTATAAGCTTATTATTATTATTATTATTTATATATTTTTATAAAATTTCAAACATTGGTGTCCAGAATTTTTGAAGGTAAAAGTCATTATAATGTATTATAAGAATATATATATAATTACAATATATTATAATAATATTTAACGTGGAAAAGTGCCAGTGAAAATCGTGAAAGTTATGTGGACAGGTGTAATGGTGAAAACAAAATTCATAAAATCTAAATCCAGAGAAATCATATCATTCTCTTTGAACATACAATGTTAAATGTGTTAAATGTTCAAATAGTATTATATTTGTATTTATTTCGAATAAACACTTATGTATGTAAATGCTAACATAATATTTATACTGAATACCTACTAAATATTATATGCAAGGTTTCTTTTTAAATTAATCTAGTAGCATAATTAAAAAAAAATATATATATAATAATATTTAGTGATACATTGTGATGTTGAAAAGTTTAAGTATTGAGGATCTACTTTTTTTTTTTGGTTTTCGATCATTGAGACCATACCGCCAAACAGTATTCTCTTCATTCATCTCTATCTTCCGTCACTATTCTCCATAGTACTTCTGGTTTGATCTTTACTGCGTCCGCTTTCGTAATCATGGTCTTCCCAGTGGTCTTTTATCCACAGGATTCTCCTCAGTTGTTGTTTTAACTATAGACCCTAATCTCCACCAAGCATGTCTTGCCCACGTCAACCTGTTTTTTTTTTTTATTTCAATTGCGATATTCGGTCTTTGGAACAGTTCTTCGAGTTCATAATTATGTCTTTTCCTTCATTCTCTCATGCGAGTATCGACGAATGGGCCATAGATTTTCCGTAGAACTCTCCTTTCAAATACTTTTAATCTTGTTTCTTCTACTTTCCTAAGTGGCCATATTTCTGAGGCATATAGTACTATAGGTCATATTAGGATCATGTACATCTGTATCTTCAAGTTTGTTGATATGGTTCTTGAGCTCAGTATTTTTCCAAGACCAAAAAACACTTATTGCCTTTTTGTATTCTTGTACTAATTTCCATTTTCAAGTCATTGTCTTGTGTTAATAGGAGTCCCAAATATTTAAAATGTGCGACTCTCTTAAATACATGTCCTTCAATATTCATAAATTGTCTTCGTTGATGTTCTCTGCTCTGTCGACTTATCAACATGTACTCGGTTTTTTTATCGTTTATATCTAGTCCTACCTTCCCGCCATTGTCATGAGTTTCCTGGATACTCGTTTTATAGTTTCTTCAGTATATAGTGTAATATAGTATATAGTTTTATAGTTTCTTCAGTATCTCCTAATATGTTCGAATTTCTCAATACTATTCTGTTGTTACTATTTGTTTCTCTGATTACATTCTCTAATATTAAGTTAAACAATAATGGAAACAGCGCATCTCCTAGTATTAGGTCCGTATTTTCTATAGCTAGGCTTGACACTTCAGATGCTACCTTTATTTTAATTTCTGTATTTTTCATGGTGGCCTCAATTAAATTTATTAGTTTGTTAGGAAAGTTGAACTCTTTTAATATGTTAAACAGACTTTGTCGGTGGACAGAATCTTAGGCTGAAGATTTGGTCCGTTGTTGTCCTGTTAGATCTGAAACCACCTTGGTAATCTACAAGAATCTCTTCGGCTATCGGCTTAATCCTGTCTTATATGCAATAGGACAATTCTTTGTAGGCCACATTCAGCAAGACTATTTCTCTATAATTATTACATATTTGTGAGTCATTTTTTTTTATGAATTGGGTATATTACTGCAACATTCCAGCTTTCCGGTAGCTCTTCTTTTTCCCAGATATGAGCTATTAATCTGTGTACATTCTCTATTGACTCCTCATTTAGCATCTTTATAATTTCACCTTGTATACCGTCCTCTCCTGGTGATTTATGATTTTTCAGTCACCTTATTTATAGCTCAACTTCTTGTTTTAACGGTGCTACATATTCATTTAGGTTAAGTTCTGTACTTGTCCATGTAAAGGTATTTATAGAATCGTTACAGTTAAGGAGCTGTTCAAAATATGTCCTCCATGTTTCTATGATATCTGTTCCATCTTCCTTTTTTAGAAACTTTTCATACTTTTTGTAGTCTCCCTTCATTACATTAATTTTTTCGTATAATTGGTATGAATTGTGTTCCTTGTAATCTTTTTCTGCTTTCTCTAAAATATTCTTAGTATATAGTCTCTTTTTTCGCACTTGAAAATTCTGCTTGCTTCCTTTCTGCTCTCATTATATTTTATTTTGTTTTCTAATTAAGGCGGCTCTCTGCTGGCGTGTTTTAAGGGGTTATTGTATAGGCAATTTTTGAACAATGTGAAAATGCCGTGTATGTGTGTGCGTGTGTAAATTAATATTAGTGTGTGTAAGCCCCGCATAAATAGCGATAACAAAAATAAT
>JAIPRL010011757.1:0-13044 GCA_025469235.1 Pemphigus obesinymphae
GTTGTTGGTAAAAGGGGGAGGGGAAGACCGAAAAAGAGATGGGGGGATGTAATGGCGAATGATATGAGGAAGGTGGGAGTAAGTGAAGAAGATGCGGGAGATAGAGTTAAGTGGAAGTGTAGGACCAAGGTGGCCGACCCCAAATAGTTGGGAGAGAAGGCGAAGGAGAAGAAGAAGAAGATCTCTCTCATTAACATATAACTATAGACATATAATATTTAAAGATCATAGAAATGTTATATTATAACGTACTTTATTATTTTCCAAAATGAACATATACTTGGACCCGTTTTGGATTATTATCACATATTATGTACACGTGTTTACAATTAGTTAATAATATATTATGTAACAATACTTAATCACCAATTTCTGAGTAGGTCAATGGGCATTTGCTATTTTTTTTTATTCTTTTTTTTTCATAATATGTATCTTCAGATTACCTGACAAAAACTAATAATTTAATATAAACTCTGTACATAGTTACACTTCATAGTTTAATCAAAAATGGCAAACTGTTTTTTTAACACGGGCCGATATTATTGAAAATACATTATTATACAATCGCATATGTATTTCATTATATTAATGATTATTATCGGCAAATAGGAAAAGGAACCGGAACCGGGATCGCAATTCACAACTTTCGTGGACTGGAACTGAAAACCATATAATATATAGTTGTAACAAACAATATAGGACCGGGACGGAACGCGATGGGACTATTACGATTCCCGGTCCCTGACCTTTGTATAATGTATTATTCATCAGCTATACTTTGCTAAAAGGTCGAAGATCACGATTTTATTGGTAAATATTATGATTCCCATCATTATATTTTGTACAAGGGATACATAATATGTATACCTAAATACCTAAAATAGGAATATCTAAAAATGACGTAATATACGACGTTATGATAATAATATAATATGTGACCACGGTGGTCCCCTCGTATTCTTAATATTACACGCGATTTCCGAGAGAAACGATCCTCGACACCTAACACACAGGCCAACCGTCACCGGTCGGCGAAGAAAGATATGGCTTGGTTGTGGGGAATTCTTAGCGGTCCGAATAACACGCGGACGGGCATGTGGAGGCCCATAGTAAGTAGGGGAGGTATCAGACAATAATATATATATAAGCATATTGTCCTAATGTGTTCTCGCCCGAAGGGTCTCTAAATATATATATATATATATATATATAATATATACCTTTATATTATATATATATATCTTCCGCCGATATTGAATCAAATATCGGGAATATTTGTCCAGGCCGGGTGCACGGAATTCGTTTAATAAATAATAATATTATACCGCCGAAAACAATAAAGTCAAATGCCGGAAAAGAAACGTTTCCCGCACGCCCACGCACGAGCTATATTATGTGATCTCCCTACCTCCCCGCGCTGGAAATACTCGTGAAATGATATATACGGCCGAATTTCATTTATATAGGTATTTATTACAGCTGTCACGGGTAGCAAATTTTATCGGGTAACAGGTACCACGGTAACTTTTGATTAACTGTACCGGGTATCCGGTACCCTGCAGCCAGGGTACTCGGTCGGGTATTTTTACCGGCCGGTATTTGATATTAGCCAGGTATTTCTAATTACTGAAATAATAAAAACTAAAAAGTAAATTGTAATTTTTGCAAAGAAACTATATAATAATTATTTAACACTTAAATAATAACTTCTTCTAAACACCAACAAAAAATTAGGTATATTTTATCAATATATTTGAGATTCAAACTGCTCAACAATTTTTTGAGCAGGTTTCCCAATCTTAAATTCTGAGAAAAGGCAAGGAGGTATATATATTTTTTTAGGTTAATTTATAAACCGAGTACACGTAAAGAATTTCGTTTGGCTTGCCAAGTACCAAGTATCAAAATACATGCCGGGTATACCGGGTACCGGGTATAAAACGGGTACCCGTGACAGCTCTAGTATTTATATCGTCATTATTGTCTGTTTATAAATATAATTTGACATTAGTGTTTGTAGTACTATAAACATTATTGCCCATTACGAAATAATGTGGTGTCCCAGCAACATGAACGAATTTGAGAACAGTATGAATTGCCATGGAATAAAATATATTTTATCAATAATTATGCTAAGAAATTCTGACGTCATTCGGTCTTATCTGTGGTATTATCAAAATAATAATATTTTAAATTAAAAATGCGATATATTTAATCTTTTAATGTATAAATTTATAGCTATATACTTTTGTACTTTTAATACAATTCTAAGAAATTGAATTATTTTTAAATATTTTTAGTCAATTTAAAGTATTGAAGTATAAATATAAAGTTATTCTTTTTAGTAATTTTTTAAGTATCTAGCATTTTACTTGTTTTTATTTTATGCTAATGTAAAATATTATATTGTTATTAACTTGTGTTCTTACTTGAATAAAATGTATTATTACTTAATATAAAAACTTTTTCTTTCGTAGGTATACATATTTTAACAACTATGTTGTCATCTTTAACGCGAACCAACAATTTACATGAAAATGACAACATAGTTGTTAAAATACGTACACGCAAGAAAAAGTGTATTATTTTTGTGATTTTGGTTTATAATATAATACTGTATAACAGTCACAAATTACTCTTGTATATTTTAATATACAATATAATATGACAAAATATGTATCTACCTATGTAACTGACTGGGAGTGCACGCGAGGCAAGTCGAGACAACACATTTTCGTGTTCACGATACTTCGTGTCACCTTGACGAAAGTATGATGCAGGCATTATAAGTTCCAATCCATCATGACGGAATAAATGCAATACATGAAATAAAATAATTCGATACTTCAAATTCGTGAATTTGAGAACATAATTATTATGTTACTTATACACGTGACACGATTATAAAGAATCAAAATTCAAAATAAATAATAGATAACACATAATTATTATGATAAGCGGACCGAGTGTGCGCAGAAGTCGGTTGCTGGCATACCATGTTATTTCATCATGAGTATCACTATTATCACTTATTACCATAGTCACGTCGACTATAACCGAAAACATTCATACGACAGTTTTATTTACGATCGTACGACAATGCATCCACTCTGTATTATTGTACATCTATTTTGGAAACATGACATAAACGACCTATATTAGATATATATATATATATTATGGGATGAAATTTTAATGCTTTTCCGATTCTTCTAAAGTAAATACAATAATGGTTATGATCTTGGTTTCGGTTAGGACAGCAAATTTAAACAATATCTAAACTATTATTAAACTATTAGCTACCTTAGTGTTGAAATTATCGGTTTCGATCCATGTTTATCTTAATTCAGTCTTAAACCTTATATGTTTATACAAGAAATTGAAGCGAAATAAAATATGACTAGAACATGAAAAATTAGATCACCCTACTAATAATACACGGAAGATAATAAGACGATCCTCACAAGAAATTGTATAATTCATTGACAATTGGTTAGATGAAGCTAAACAGTGAAGTGTCGACGTATTACATCATTTTTATAGGAGTAGTCGAACGAGTTTTATTTTGTAAAGAATTCAATTTTGTTTTTTCCTTATTTATTTTTATTGATATAGTAATATTTTCAAATTTTACATATCGTAATAAATGATACAACATACAATATAAATCTGTACCCTTAATAGAGCTGCATCACAGTTGTGCGATGGAAGCACTAGATAATATTAATAATGCCACCGCTCGTATACAATAAATTTATCATTGACAAAGGACATCACCAAAACATCCCATAATGGTAATAATAACCGTGTGTAACTCCGCTGAGTGCATATCAGAAGATGTTTACCACTGTGAAGGTCTAGTGATTTTGATCCAAACGAAAAACGAAAACGGGAAATTTTAAAACTTTTTGGGACCGGAAACGTGTACAATCAATGATTTCACTAAATATATTTTAGGATATAGATGGACAGATAGATATGTAAGTTACATGCCAATCGAATCAGAAAAATTTATAAATTAGCCTCTCTATTGGCAAATGATAATAAATTTGAAGATTAGGTGGAAGTCCGAAAAAGGCAAAATCTTTATAGAAAAACAAATATTAATAAGGTTAAAAATCTATGTGCTATAATTAATCAGCGATTTTGATAAAACTAGACGTTATTATACTGTAATTATAAAGGAAAGTATATATTCGTATGAAATATGAAAAAATGCTATTGAGCAGTAAATTTTCAATGATTATTTACTAGAATCCTTTTTTTTCTACCATTCATCCCTTATTAACTATATATAATATATATATATATGTATATATTTACTACCTAAAATTACATAGAATTTTAAAAACTTTTAATTAAGCTACAAAACCTTTAATATATAAATATTCAAATAAATAGTATTACATATATATTTTTTCATATAAGTATTACTTGGTTTTTAGTGATTGGGATTTAATTTTTATTTAAAAAGTCCCCATTAATCAGAATCGTACGTATTTATTTACCATTAAACTTGACTATATAATTTTCTATTCATATATTTCCAAAAATGGGCTTGTAGTACATACCATAAAAGCATTAAAACAATAAATATATTATAATTTCAATAGAATTCAAGCCAAATATTTGGCATTTAGTACCTATACATACCGATACGTTGGCATATTGTTTCAGCTATATGTACGCAGTTTATTCCTCTAAAGAAGGGCGGAGATTTATAATAATTTCACGGGGGTAGTTTATATATATATATTTTAATAATTCAGTAGGTCTTTATATAGAATTTATACTCTCATTATTTAATTAAACAGTTTATAATGAGGTTTTTTTCATTTATTTACAAAATAATTTTGATAATATCATATAATAAATAAGTATTATAATATAATATACTATATATTAGGATCGATATTATATTTTACACCGCCGTTTTTTCACTCAAAAACTTTGAAAATTCGAAAACAATTTTTAAAGTGTACATAGATTTTTCAGTACTGTTTCGAGAGGATTTCGGAGTCATATTTTATTATTTTTATATTTTATATTATAATAAAAACCGTTAAAATTTTCCGAAATATTCATTTACATTTACACAAATATCTATATTATGGATAATCGGGATATTTTTTTTTCATAATTAAAAAGTATGCAGGTATCGTGAGGTTCCGATGGAATTAGAATCGTCCATTTGTTTGGAAAATAGAGAATTGTTCGTGGTTGCAAAATAATTTGCTAAATTGTACGTGCAATATAGCTGATTCCCGTATAATAGTCGATACAGGTTACTATTATAATACCAATGATCATGCACGATTCGTACAAGCACAAAATCGTACAACAAAATATTAATAATAAATTGTCTATACATAATATCCCTTATAGTGACGTGCGGTATGGTCGCCCCGTATAGTAATACTAATTTAAATTTGTATATACAGTATATAAATTACGTAATATTATAAATATATATATATATTCTGTTGTAAAATCACGACAAATGTAAATACCTATTGTACTTACGTAAGTGTCATCATATATTAATAGGAATATTTTACAAAATTATTATTTTTATTTTATATTTAAATTGTATACTAGACGTGTTGTTATAGAACCGAACTATAGTCTATAATATATATACCGGTTGGATCCAGTCGGTGGGCAAATTAACGGACCACGCACAGAACTACGCGCGGTTACAAAAAATCGTTAACTAAAATACAATGGGTATATCTTTTGATTTTTAACATTTTTTTTTTTCTATTAGACAATCAAAATTTGAACGTTATTGTATATGTTGTGTACGTAAGTGTATACGTGGTAATAGTTCATTTTTAAACATAAATCCTTGACGCCATAAAGAATTCGCGCACGATTTTACGATTTTTTTTTATGTATAGGTACACGCGGTTTTCCATATAGCTTGCGATACGTATCGTTCGACATAATTGTATTATTACTATTATATATTATTAAACGCGTATTATTATAGTAGATACATACGGTTAAAAATGTTAAAGTCGCCTATATATACAATATATATTTATGCTAAAAATGTGAATAATGTCGATTGTTTTAAATGCCTGTATATATACTACACACTATGTACTGCAGCGTTATACGGAGACCGGTTGCTAGTTAAGAGTTCACGGAGGTCTATCTCCACACATATACACACAATATATATAATAGGGGGAATGAAAAAAATAGAGAAAATACCGTAAATCATAATTTTTTGCCTTGTTTAGCATTCATATATTATATAGGAAAAAAAATTGCATCTTATCCGTACAATATAATATAATAATTGAACTCACACCTTCTATTCGCAATGTATATATATATATACATGTCGAAGAAGATAAAAATATAATTACGCAATTATTGGCGGCGTCTTTTTGCTACATATTATATGCCGCTGCCGCCGGCTTTCACGTCGTAAAGTTTTTAATCTGTGAAATATGCTCGAGACAATTTTTTTTTTATAAAATATATTATACGTGTATAAATATGATTTTATTTTTATATTATTCGCTCCGTTGTTGTTTTTTATGTATGTATGTATACTACCTGTATAGTCTATATACCTACTGTGTGTGTATCTCTCTCTCTATATATATATGACCATAAATCTCTGTCATATACGAAAATGTCCTATAGAAATCGACTTCTGCGGAGCCGGCCAAGGTCCGAAAACGATTTCCCGCGCCACCGGGGATGGGCAAAACGTGTTTTTGAGTGGAAAAAAAAAAATTATAAATGATAATGATAATAGTGAAAAAAAAAATTGTTCAGACTTTTCAGAAGGAAAAAAGAGTCAAGCCGACAGGTGTATACGTCGCCGTTCTGCGCACCGGGTTAAAAGTCAAACTAGTATTACACGCGATATATATTACATTGTGGAATAAGCGTTTCGTATTAAATAATAAATTGTCGTATAGTCGTTATATTTAGCCGTTTTTTGTATTATTATATGATTGATAAAAAAAAAATATGATAAAAACTGTATCGAGCAGGTTATATTGTCGTTGATTTATGTTACCGGGAGATAACCTGTGTCGCGGTATATTACATATAGGTACGCGTACAGTACTGCAACCGTTGGAAAGTACCTATATATAATAATATATAATATATATATAGGACCCAGACTAAAAGGTGCATGAATATCCAGTATATATACCGTATATAAAAATTGTTGGATATAATACATTAGGACGTATATTGCAATATGTATAAAAATAAAAATATCTTGAAATTATATTGTTTCTGTTTATCATTTTTTGGCAATTGTTTAAACCTAACCTTTATAGTAACTTTATTGATTTTTTTAAACAAGATCATTTTTTTATGTACTACGTGTATTTGTATAAAATACATTATATAATACTTTAATAATTTATATATGTATCTAAAAACATTTCAAATGCCTGTAGATGCAGTATCTGCATTTGCATCTGCATCTAGATATTCTTTTAAAGTGCTTATATTATATTATTTCATGAAGGACAAATGACGGTTGACAAACTTCCATATAATGTTCAATTTTCATGTTCGAACAATCTTCTCGACTCTATATAGAGTAGTAATCAAATAAGACTTTAATAACTCATGTCACAGTCAATCTAATACTCAACCTATCTACACTTATCAGCTATATCAGCCACTATTCCTACAGGCATGTTTATTACGTTCCTGATAACAACTTAATATCAGTAATATTAACTGTTAACAATAATACGTGGTATACTTTATAGCATGACAAAATAGATAGGTATGTCAACAACTTTGTGATACGCACCACGATTTAAGATATACTGGTTACTCATCGAATACAGATTATGTGACCCAAAATCTGACACTCCATAAAACCACTTGCAGCGCTCCTAGCGGTAAAAAATATAAAACAGTGTCGCCAAATTCAGGGGATATTAGTAAAAGTTGTACTATAATAATAATAATAATAATAATAAATATTTTGTATAAAATCATTGATTATATCGCGATAATCACGATTATGTTGATAATACAGCTCGTAATACTGCTAGAAGCGCTAGTAGTGGTTTTTTGTCAGCTTATCTAGATTCTCAGTTTATAAGTCACATTGGTTTACTATTTAACATGGGCCGATGAGCAACTTAAATATCGATATCTTAAATCGTGATAACCTCTCCTCGCCCCGTCATAGTCGTAGTTCTCAGCTTTTCATTGGTCGTAACACGGCTATACATAATATTTCTATAGCCATGATCGCATATTATTTTATTATCACAAAAAAACGCTATTTTATAAAATTATTAACAATTTATATACAAAGTAAGTACGAATACTTAATACTAATTATTATTATAAATAAATGTATTGTGTCATAATAAATCTTATCTTTATTCTATGGGTAATATTATTATTTACATAGTAATGATACTGAATTATCAACAACCAATGAAATGCTGAGAACTACGAGTACACAGAAAGTATATAAAGTAGTGGGGATGTGCACAAACTAACCAATATTCGAATTTTGCTGGCATAACTATCTATTTTGTCATGCTCTATAGTGCGTTAGATCCGTTTGTGTTGTTAGAGTAGGTTTCTAGAGATACATGCAGGAGACTTAGTATAATGTACAATGAACAGGTTCTATATACCTCGTGTTATTGAATTATCTTTCAGAAGAGCGTTTTCAAGGTTTGAGATTCATATCATTTTCTCGTGAATTTTTTCACTTACATCCTTTTGAATGCATACCGAATTTCGAATAAAGTTCCTATCGTTTAGACTGTATCGATTATTACTTAAAATGTATATTTTATAATTAGTTACTTAGAACATAAATTAAAAATAAAATGTATTATAAAAAATTCCAAAAGAACCTATCCATATATACA
Organism: Pemphigus obesinymphae; assembly: GCA_025469235.1. NCBI lineage: Eukaryota > Metazoa > Arthropoda > Insecta > Hemiptera > Aphididae > Pemphigus > Pemphigus obesinymphae. Next base: position 8,889 of record JAIPRL010011757.1, read on the forward strand.
TATACTAATAATAGCAGAAAATTAACGTTAGATAAAGTTATATAAACATACATATATAGATGGACACTTTTCATATTTCCATATACACATATATTATATTATAATATCATATAATATGTATTATAGCGTTTTCCATCTACTTGCACTCGTGTACACAGCAGGGGTGCGTTCGAAAACTCTACTCTAGTAATTAACTCGAGTCAACTATAGTCAATTTCGTGTCGTTCGATAAATCAGTGTTAATTCTAAGGTTACCGTTCGAAAACCTAGTGTTGTTCACTGGAGTTAACTCTTGTTACCCAAAAGAAATCGCTGGGTTCTTTTAACTCTACTGATAATTATTCTTATTATATACAGATAACAAGTAATTTTCATTTATATTCCCGCCTATATAATGTGATATAACCACAGAATAATATGTTCTGGGATATAACCAACATTTTGTTAATAATTGTTTTTACTTTTTCGGTTTTTCATGCTTTTTAAATTTTCATCTTTAAATCATCGTCTTTTTCATCATGCAAGTGACAGTAGAATTCAAAAACCAAGAACATAAAGTTTTCATTCCTTATGAATTATATAATTATCTAAAATCAGGTGAAATAACATGATATTTATTGAAATCTCTTCATTAAACTAGAAAATATATTGGACCAAAACTTATATAACTATAATTTGTAAACATTTTTACTCTTATTTTATTCGCTGTGTCTAGAGACCCTGACGTCCGTGTTTTTTATGTGTACACGGACGTCTATGTTATCAATGTATACCCGAACATATACTTAAAACCATTCACCATACTATACCTATTACCTATAGGTACTAATCTTTTCGAACAATAAAAAGTCATTTAAATCTGTATAATACAGCGGCACCGAAGTATATTTCGTCAACCGGTTCAATTATCCAAAATAATTCCCCTCTCCCTTAAAGTTATTTCGTATAAATTGCGAAAGTATACACAAGTACTTTATACAATACCCACGCAGCCCTAAATTTCACCGGTTTAATTGAACCGGCTAGACATGGTATTATATGTATGTTTCACAAAGATGATGGAATCGACTTTAAAATGCCTGTAAAACAAGTTGTAGATGGGTAATTCCGGTGCTCCAATTGTGGAGGGATGGGTAATTCCGGTGCTCGAATTGTGGAGGGATGGGCAGTTATAATATTTTTGGGAGCACACATACTAATTATTTTTACAGTATACGAATTACATTATATAACACTAGCACAAAATATTCTGTGATACTAGGCCATAGAATAAGCATATAACAACTAGTACTAGGCGTCCACATTTATAATTTATAAACCTTGAGGCGTCCGAACCATGGATTTAAATATTATAAAATCTAAAATCGTGGTCCGGACATATTATATAATACGTTTTCTGTGTCCGGATCTGCATTGATAACACGGATGTTCGGATATGCATTGATAACACGGACGTTCGGGTATGCATTGATAACACGGACGTTCGGGTATGCATTGATAGCACGGACGTCCGTGTACGCATAAAAAACACGGACGTCCGGGTCTCTAGACACAGCGTATTTTATTAGATGAAGTACAGTTAAATAAATACATATTAATTATATTGAAAAATAAACAGCCTGAACAAGCAGATTCATTAAAATATAGCAACAAGACCTGTCCTGAAAAACCTTCATTCTGCAATGATATTTCAGAAAATGCTGTGTGCAGGTATTATCAATTATAAATATCAGGGCACAGATATATATAAAATAAATTTATTATATATATCTGTGTATCAGGGTTAGTCAGCTTCTGCACAATTTAAAATTTATTGTTTAAAAGTATATTTTTTTGTTGTTTGTAGTAGATTATTCAGTGATTTTCCCATTACATCTACAATTAAAAATATTGTTGAATCATCTTGTTTCATTTTTGAATATAAAAAAAACTTAAAATTCTTGTTTTAAATTATAAACGTGTTCGCGGGTCACTTATCAAAAGATATTATCATTGTTCGGATATCAATTTATTCTGTGGTTAAACTCTACTCCATTCTTATCTACTTTACCCAACTCACTACTCTACTCTACACTACTCTACTCTAACTCCGAATATTCGAACGCACCCCTGGCGCGCGGATTCCGGCGGCGATGATAAAACGGCAGACTGTGGATCGGCGTTCCTGGCCGACGGCGACGAACAACAACAACAACACGATTGCGTAACGACCCGGTGCGATTACGTAACGACCGTGGACCGACAAAAGAAAACACGCGACCACGACTCACGGAGGAGTAATCGAAAATTGCCAAAAATGTAAAAAGAGTCACGGGGCCACGGGCGACGGACGTACAGCAAACGAGTCGGCGACGTCAATGGCGGCGCGTGTGCAAGCACGGCGCGCAAAACTATACGCGGCCGATATGAATCAAAACCCGTGCGATGGGCGCACACACACACACACACACACACACCCCAGGCGGCTCAATACACGGTCGGGACGCACACAATATACAGGGCGCGAACGTGGATTCGGCGAGAAAGCACGATCGGCCTGTACCCAAAAAGATAAGTACACACAACACCCACGACAAAAACACACGGCGTTAAACCACTTGTACAGGCGCACAAACCGATGACACGAGAGCAAAAACGTCACGACCGGACTCCCGCAAAGGTCCGCGGAGAACTGGTTTACCGGCGGCGTCGTGGCGACGACCGTCGGCTATCGGCGATAAACAAAACCGATAAGGGTAAACGGGAGTGGGTCGAACTTCGCGAATCTTCGACGCTGCCATGACGTACACTCACGTCGGTGCCCAAACATCCTTCCCCCATGGGAGGCGCAGCCTCATATAGCTGGTCCAATGGTTGAACTGACGAGGCTGGTGATTTGAAAAGGCGATTGATGATGACTTCACCACGTCAGCTTTGGCCTGTCACCACTTACAGAATAAACTGAACACATAAAAAACATAGAATTTTAAACAAAAAGGATGCGATGACATAGTCCGCACCTTATAATAATTATACGAAATTAATCAGGTACATGAATATATACAACAGAACTGGTGGTTGGAGCGTGGGCGGCAACCTAACAGGGAGTACCAAGACGAGTTTCCTGGGTGGGAAGTACGACTAATTTAACGACAGGGCGCGTCAGTTCACCCTGGCTGGTCCGGAGGCGAACTACGCGTACCACGCCGTCGGCACCCGGCAGTATAGCAATAACCCGACCTAACGGAGATGATCCAGAACTGTCGAGCAACCATAGCTGTCACGACCCGAGATCCGGCGTGGCAACTGACTCGGTGCCACCGACGGCACAGCAACAATGCCAAGTGGGAACCTTTTGCCAGAAGTATCGGGTGCTTAATATCATAGGTCAGTAGCGAATGGCGCAATCGTCCACCCACTCTAACGACGCCATCAGGGCCAATAAACGGGCACAATCGAGCGAGTGGTTTGGACGAAACACGATGATCATGTGATAACTCGTGTAGTAAATTTGCGAAGTGTATACGTTGGGACTCGAGTACCAGCGCACGGAGAGCGGCGTCGAGTTCAGATCGCGTTTGGACTATAGAGGGCGTGCTCGGCACACGGTTACGGCAACGATTTATAAAACGGTAAACATGAACAACAACGCGCGCCAACCTGTTATAGGACGAAAACCCGTCAAACCATTCAATAACCGGAAGCTGAGCGTTGACGGCCAATGATGTCAATCGGACTTCTGGCAATTCGCTTAACGGTAGCATAGGGGCACCCACCGGCCACGATGAAGGATCACGTCGAAGGAAATCAGGACCTTGCCAATAGATAGTTAACGATGGTAGTTTGGAGGGTAACACCCCACGTGACGCACAGTCAATTCGCTGGGTTATCCGCTGAAGAGACATGTGACCAAATACACCCCGGAAGAAGCGTGTTGATTTGGTGAACCCGATTGGACACATATATTTTGAATGACTCGTGACGGTTGACCAACCAAGACAGTACAATCGACGAGTCCGTCCACGCATGGACGCCAATAATATTGAGTTGGGGATCAAGAATGCACTTGACGCGGTGCAACCAACGTGCCAACAGTGCAGCAGCGTTCAACTCTAGGCGTGGGATCGTCAGTGGTTTGATTGGTGCTAATTTAGTTTTTGATCTGACCAACGAAGTC
>JAIPRL010011758.1:0-13042 GCA_025469235.1 Pemphigus obesinymphae
ATTACATCATAACTCGTATGTGTTTTTTTTATATTATAAATTTATAGGTACTTAATATTTAGACCCCCCCCCCACAAAAAATTTGAAAATACGCCACTGTTATTAGCGGTTGGAGGTTTTTTATAACGGAGACTGTTAAAGTAACACGTAAAAGATAGCAAAGCTTATCATTTTTAATTCTAAACGCTAATTTTTTTTTATCTCATAGTCCTAGACGGCTAGACATGTATAAATTATAATACACTCGTAGGTACGTAATATATTTTAAAAAATTCTGTATTATATTTTACGTATTTACAGTTTTTCAATAAATTATGGTTGTTCAAAATTTAAAGGTTCGCATGCGTAATAATTTTACATTATTGAATCAATTTCGTTTTCGTATTATGATTTCGTTACTTATTTAATATTTCGTTTTCGTCTGCGTTTTACATAATTTTCCTGGTTTTTTTTAAAAACGTTTTCAAGCCCTGCTTAGAAGTTACTTTATAAAATCCAATAAAATGTATTTATAATGTATAATAATGAAAGAATTATAAAATTTTAAACATTTTAACCTCGCTCTCCATTATTAGGTATTACATTATAATGAATAGTTCAAATTTACCTTTTAAAATTATATATATTTTTTTCATGAAAAAAAAAAGAAACTAAACCCATAAATTGAGTCTCGTTTAAATGTATATACTTTTTACGGCCCAACCGTTAAACGTGAACAATATGCTGCATATACCTACGAGTTATTCCGGAGATAATATAATTTACTTTTTTGTTTTTGTTATTCCAATAAAAAATGTTATTATAATCAGGGCAATATTTGACAGTGGAAAAGTTATTTGTACAAAAGATAACGTCGAGGAGTGTATTTTTTATTTTTCATGAAGTCGATACTAAACGACGAGTGGATGGGATATGGGGTGGACGAGGATAGATGCTTCCGTCGTATAATTTTTCATTTATATCTTCGAATGACGTTTGATTTCCATATAGATGACGCGATTTTTGTGGGCAAGGTAAAAAGACAGGAGGGAATGGGCCCTTTAAACGATGATTTATGAATGTTAACATATTGGGAACACGACAGCAACAGGGACCCTCCGGTCAGGAAATCTCTTTACCTACCCTCCGGCCAATCCAACCCTAAAACTATACACATCGCGGTCATATATACATTGTAATAATCCTGGCAAATATTTCTCGACCCGAGTGCATTACGTTAACTTAAGTCACTTTCGGACACTTTTTGACCGTACATAATACATTAATATGCATCATAGTCGCAAGGCGATTTAACCAATTTATAACTCGTTAAATTCAGTTAATAAATATACATATTTTTCCTATTGCCTAACTCATTTTGTTAATATTCAATATTTTAAACAATTAACTAGAAACAATTAAATGTTCAAGTTTGCGATTTTCTAAAATTATGATAATTTAATTCCGAAAATTTGAAATTTCGGATATTTTTCAATTTGAAATATTGCAATATTGTAAATTAATTTCTCAGACAAATTAATATATCTAATATCTATATAATTATGAGAATTTACATTAGGTATTATAACTTCATTTGCATAAATTATAATAATAATAGAAGTTGTTTATAATGTTAAAAGTTAATACTAAATAAAAAAGATAACTCATTAATTAACTTCTAGCTTAACTTTAAATTAACTTTCAACTTAATTTTTAATGCATATTCTTGAATCCATCATGTTATTGAGTATTAACAAACTTAATAGTAGTCGAAAAAAAGTAATGAAGTATATGGAAATTTTACAATGATGTGTTAATTTTATTTTTATAAAATTATAATCATTATCATAAAAGCAGCAAATATTCAATATAGTGCGAATACACGTATGTGCCTATATTTTATTAGAAATTTACCATTTATACTTACCATTTTTTAATAGAAATCAACTTAATATTATAATATATATTATTATTATCTATAAGTTTACACGTCATTTTTTTAGTAAATATATTAATTTATAAAAAACTTTTAAAAGTTTAAAACAACATTGCTAAAAATCAATGTGAACAACTTGATAACAATATTATTATTTTATTTAATCACGCAAATTCTGACGGACAGTGTCATTGTATAATTATGTGTTATAAATATGAAAATGGTTGTGATAGACACGAGTATAATATAATATTTAAAATTTTTATATTTTATGGAAATTATTTAGTTTTGAGTGTTGGCATCACAATATATTAGTTGAAATTTAAAAATAATTAAATGATAATTTATTATCACAGAGTATTCTAGGTTTGAGATAGATAACAACCACGAACTAAGATAATGTGCGTAAACTTACGAAAAACGGAAAAACGGTTCAATGTGTTTATATATATTATAATATATTTTTATCTATGAATGTGTTTACCGTGTAATATTTGCCAAATTGTCATTTATATATGTACAATAAATAAAATTATAATAATACATAAACTTAATATCTAAAAATTTTTTGGTGTTCATTATTTTTTCAATCGTAAAAATATAATATAATTTTCTATTATTATGTAAAAAAAAAAAAAATGAAAGAACGAGGAACGGGAACGACTCGCTTTTTTTACAAAAGGAACGAGGAACCGAACTAATTCCTTTTCAAAAGGAACTTGCCCGACACTGATAGATAGTCTTACAAGAATAATTACACAAAACGTGATAACGTTTAAACGCGTTATAAATCGATATTATATTTGTAAACGTGTATCAGATATCACGAGACTTTTACACACGCGCACCTACTGCTGCACTCGATGCGATAAAAATACATCGTATCGAACGTGACCCGCGAGATATGGCTGACAAAACAAAAGCCAATAATGGAACGGATAACGTCGAATTCGCATAATTTTAAGGTTACGTTATAGTTTATACACGAGTTTCGCGCATCTCGCCATGCGAATATCCATATTATCATTATATATAAATGCGAATGTGTGCGGTGTTTGTACTTAAATGTACGTATATATATATATATATATATATATACACATATACATAATAATAATAATAATAATAATAATAATAACTGTGTGCAGAGCGCTTCTCCAAGACGTCCTCCAAAACCGTTGCTCCCTTTATAATGTCTCGTATAATTTCCTGGCGCTTGTCTAGATTAGATTCAACCTCCACCCCAGTGCCACGGTTTTCCATTTAAGAAACCTCCGTCATCCGTCCCACTTTAAACAGTCATTAAACTTAATGGGGACACACTGTGCAAGGAACCACCGGCATGGAAACAAAACGCATATGTATATAAATATATATATATATATATATATATAATTACGATATTATATTATTATAATATTATGCACACACCGCGTGTGTACATCGCGGAGGAGTCGCGTTGTGTTATTTAAATTTTTGATTATATAACAAGATAATCATCGAAATTGGAATTATTATTATTATCGTACTTCATCAATATTCACTAAACGTAATTAATCTCATTTCAAATAATTCGATAACGATATGATATATTCAAGGCCGGACGCATACCGCGTTACAAAAACTCGAGTTAAAAATCCAGCTAATTATTAACGTGTCACCATTTGTATGGGTAATCACTATACTCAAGTAAATCTTCTAAATTACCTTTATAATTTGACCTAAATACGACAATTTATCACTTAATAAATTTGTGCCGGAAGGATATCCTTCAATAATTTCCAATATACTCAAAGAAGTTGTCGAAAAAAAAATATATATATAGATAGATAGATGTATACATTAGTTGACATATACATTGTTTCTTTCTATATACCTATATATATATATATATATGAGTTTTAAAAAATCATTAACTAGATTTTTGCAAAGCATTGAATGAACTAAATACAAACTGCTATACTTTACAATTAATTTCACTGATAATAATACTTACAACTCGACCATAGGTTTAATTTTAATTTTACCTTCACCCATTAAAATGAATTAGTCACAGACTGTTTCATCGTTATAACACTTATAGTTATTTAATCAAGATCTAAAATGTAATAATTAATTGTATATTAAACCTCTAAACAATAAATCATTCTCAATCACTGGTACTGAATATTCAAATTTATCATACAAGTCACTAACTAAATAATTAATCCCTTAATTCTAATTAATTTCATAATCATCTGTAAAATGCTAAAATTGTAAAAGTACATTTATAATTTACATAACATTATGTTTCCTATTTTTCTATAATAAATGTTTAAATTTTTTTGAATAATTAACAAAATATCCAAACTACACCTGGACCATATTTCAGCCCTTTTGTGGCAAGGGAAGGGGTTAAGTCACTGGAACAAAATTTTTTCAGATTTATTTTTTCATAATACTTAAAAGAATTAGTGAATTTAAAAATGCAAATTTGATATTTTAAGAACCACCCTAATACATATATATATAATATATATAACTATCGTAAAATAAATTCGTTTTCAAATCAATTATAATTTCATAAGTTTTTACGAGTATATAGTTTTAAAAGTTATATTTAGTTATTAATATATTATAATATTGTGAAGATTGGTAAAAATTTTAGATTCGTGATTTCGGAATTAGATTTACGATTTATGAATAACTGTAATGGGTTTACTGCATTTTTATTGTTTCGTTATTCTTGAGCATAGGAAAAATAAGAGTAAGTAAGAAAAAACGAATTGCACAATATTATGGTAGAAAAATTGTCGGGGATGACGCGCGTGCATCTGCGACTGTGTTCATTCGTCGTCTATACTCCGTTTCCCGAACGTTTGTGCTCTGAATACTAAGTTGCGGCCGAGTATACGAAAACTCGAAAATATGAATTGTACCCCTCTCTTCATCTTTGCACCCGGTTTTTTTTTACCCTACCAAATACACAGCATTCGTTATTTTCCTAAAAAGAGAAAAAAAATGTCTAAAATCGATTATTTACCGCAACCATGTTATTTCGTAATATTTTTTTGGACGATAAAACTCGTTTCACATTGTTTTCCCCAAAATTCGAGACGCGCTTTAGAATTCAACACACACGATATATTATATAGTGATATTAGGTGTATACATAACCCCGTTGACGAAGTTCACTGACGTATCGGATATATAAGGAGAAGGGACCGAAAGAAACGTAATTAGGACCAAATTGTCATTCACCATGCGTCCCGCAGTCACCGTCGAGGAGAGGGTATGTTTTTCTGACCCTTATTGGATTAATAGTCGGTTTTCCCCAGAAATCTCGAAAAAGTTTTTTTTCGTGTTTGTGGTCCATAAAATTCTACCATCGTTCACAATTTAAATCTCATTGCAGACAACAACTCGTAAGTTCACAAACAAACACGGGAAATTACGATAAATCCGTGCATTTTCTGAACATAGTCACCCTTTGAACAATACATACACTTTATATGATATTCCATTATGCATGTTACACCCTTATCCTCGTGGATTTTAAGTATACCCTTCTTGACCCTTTTGAATAACATGTATCAAATTGTATAGACCGAAATTATTACGAAACGTAACTATGGCTTTTTATTCAAAGTCTGTAGGTATTCAGTACCATTTGATATAATAATTTTGTATGAATAAATATTATCAAATAAAACTGCCAATCAATATGCCAATTGTCAAATCTGACAAGTATTTTCATGATATGAATGACAAAATATACGGAATTGGCTTGATAATATTATAGTTATAGTCGGGCATGATTTCAAATCGAAATCACGATTTTAGATTTTTAAAATCTCTTTTACAATGATTTTAATTTTGATTTAAAAACGGTTATAATCGTAAATCTCGATATAATATAAATTACAATACAAATAATATTGATTCTTATTGATCTTATTACTGTAATTAAAAGTTCATGTTTTTTTTCTTTTGTTTGGTTTGTCCGGCAAATTTTAGAAAAAGTTTATGCATTTTTTGAGTTTTCAATAGCGGCAAAATGTGATTTTGCATAGAATCATAATTTTGATTTGGCCGGCCATGCATAATAATGCTATCTAGCCATCTAGGTACATTTTATTATAAGTCTACGAGTCTGTATAGAATAGAAATAAAAATAAAACCATTTAAGATATTACCTTTATTTCTTGTTCAAATTCTGTTTCATTGAAATATATGAAATTTTCCATGTTATTCTGTGGGCATTTTTTTTTTATATATATATATATATACTCGTATATATATATATATATATATATATATACATTTTAGATTATGAACAATTCTTTTTTTTCTGTAAGAAAATTTTCGACCAAAAGGAGCCGAGGAAGAACCTTGGTATTGGTATGATATCGATAGGGAATCGAATCTGGATGGGTGCATAGCATTTTTCGATTTTTCTTTTTTTCTTCGAAAAAGAAATTATTTATCGTTGCTTACAAATTAAGTACGTCCACCACCAGTATCCAGGGGCGTAGCGAAGTATTTTTTTACAGGTGGCAGACGAACAGTGTGTTGAACTTAATTTGATCAACTGATTAAGCTTTTTTTTTGAATGAGCAAAAAAAAAAAAAGTCACACCTTTTATTACAATTTGGCCAACTGCAAAGCTCATTTTCCTAAAATTCCTTTTAAAACGTATATAAATACTAAATAAGTAAAAAAAAAAAGGTCATCAACTTCTTTCTGTTTTCCGATTTACCATTACTGACTCACTTACATTGGGCATTTACGATTCAGACGACTTGGGCAACGTTGGAAGGGAAATTACCCTCCCCCCTATTTATGCACCTGTCAATCACCCTATAGCAACTTGTATTGCTTTTGAAAAACCAATGATTTTGAGTATTCGGGATTTTAATATCGAATATCTCTTCCCGATGTATTCGATTTCGATATTTTCAAAATGGAATCGCTCTATTAGTAATTTTGTTCAGCTGCAGTGTTTCCGCAGACGAAATGAATTTGCGCGTCACGGAACGGTTTTTGCTTTTATCGTATATATATATATACCAACATAAAAAAACATAATGCAAAAACGAGATATTCCGAGTACACATACATATCACCATAATATCATACTGTGGTAGCCTAAACCAATTTGGCTACACTTATAAATATAGATGGAAAATGAATCCCGGGGTCGGCGAGCTCTAATCCGCGGACGGCTATAAATCTACGGCCAATTTTTTCCCACATAACCGAATATAATATATAATATATATATATATATATATATATATATATATATCATTTTCCAATCTCATCGTGGATTCCACATATTTTGGTCATATATATATATATATATATGTACGTACAACACACCGCCCTTGAATTTGGCCGGTCGTTGCCGGAAACGATATAATATATATTATAAATACGATAGTTTTTATTTTTTTTTTTCGTTTTCCTTCGTACGTTCCACACACTGCGACCGTAGCTATATTGTCGGGCGTGAAAAATGATCGGCTCGTCTCGTCGTATATTGGCCTCTATATGATAAATGTAACCAGATCAACGAGGAAAGGGCCCGGCAATAATGCCCAAGACAATCCATTATTAGGGTGCGATTTGCGCGCCGATGCGACGGGACACGGTGGCGGTGGAGAAACAAGACGTTTTTTTTTTCACCCTATGACTCTTTTTTTTTTCTTTTTTTTTTCCTACTTCTTCTTTTTCCACCGTCGGCCGTACACGGTCGACACCGGTTTTGAAATATATACTTGTTGGGTGCTATAAATAAGAATGATAATAAAAAAAAAAATTAAAAAAATGCAACCGACTCGTCTTAAATTTCGTAGTACAATATATTACGATGCGATAACGGACGAATTAACGCAAAACAATATAGAAGTATGTACATGCGTTACAGGACATAATATAATATACACGTAGGTATATATTACCTATTGTACGTATATAGTCGAGAAAGACACGAAATTATTATACTATTTACTCGAACGCATTATCATACACGTTCGAAAATACCCAGTCCGATAACGTGATCCAAGAGTTAAACCCGCCGCGCACCTATACGACCGTATATACCACTGTAATAATTCAGTTAGGGGGAGAAGAAACGACTTCGACTTGTCATCCGCGGAGATCAGATAAACGGGTAGGTCGTCATCATTGTCGTTGCCCCTCGGGTCTAATAAACTGTTCCTCCACAGTGTTTTAATTTGTTTTTTTCTTCCAGTCTTCATGAATTATAACGTAAGCAAAACGCTTCAGAAATAATATCTTAGTACCGCCGCTCGCCGGTCTTAAATCAACTGGGCCTTTGTAAGGGACTAAAGCGCGTAAAAAAAAAATTAGAATATCATATTTTTCTTATATATATTTATTTTCATTCTCGCTGTTAATTTATTTTTATTATCACCTTAGGACGGCTGTTTTATTTATTACCCCCATCCCGCCCCCGACAAGTTTTCATTTCCTCCGCCCGTTTCTTTAACTCTTTTTATCAAAAGTTCGAGATTTTTCAGGGATATAACATGTACATAATATATATATATATATATATGTGTGTGTGTGTATACTCCAAGAGTAGAGAAAAATTATTAAAAATTCGTGGGGGAATATTTTAACGCAGACTTCGTCCAAAATTAATATTCCTATCGCACTCTTTCTCCCTTTTAAAAAAAAATACATTTTAATGTTCAAGTACAAAAAACAACCCTCTTTCTATATTTGAAGCATTTACTGAGCGATTTAAAAACACGGTAGCTCGAAAAAATGAACAGCAAAAAACATACGTTTCACAATATTATAGTTTTAAAACTCTGAATGTCCATTGACATCTATAATTTTTTTTTTCAATTCAATTACTTATATGGATATATGGATGACAAAATCATAATAAGATATGAACTCATTTTAAGATATAGAATGAAAATATTTAAGTAACAAATCTTTTTTTCTTTTAATTCCGGTAGATTAACAATTTGTTAAACTAAATTATTATTATATAAATTCCAACCAGAAAAATTAATTCACAATAAACTTTACTCTAGATATTATTTTATGATCCAGATAGTTAGATAAACTTGAATCTGTAATTGTCTAGTCAATTATATTTATTCACATCATAATTTTGTAAAAAAAAAAAAAATATATATATATATATAGGTATATATTAATAATCTTATTTGTAATCAAAATGGTAAAATTAAATAACTAATATTTGTTTGTATTTTAATATTTACATCTTATTATAGATCTGATAAGTAGGTAATGAATAAGATATTCCCCCTTTTGTGAGTTGATTTAGAATTTTGAATACTATTGTCAAAAATAAAACAAAATAGTAGAATTTAATGGAGTTTATGAGTTTTTAATATAATTTTACCTTTTAGGCTCTGAGCAAAGTCAGGGCCGACTCAAGGTATAGACGAGCTAAGCACCATCCTAGAGCGGCATTTTCGTAAAGGCAGAATTTTAATAATTAAAAAGGTTTTTAATGTAATAAAAAGTCTATGACTGCATTTTTTCCTTACTCAATCAGTCATTGCTATGTTTTTCGGCAAATTCTACGATTTTTTATGGGGACTGAAAATGATTTTATTTTAAGAGTGGAAACATTTGATTTTGCTTAGAAACATAATTTTAAGTAAATTAGTAAAGTACGTTGGTTTTTTCTATTACATTATTAGATACCTACGTGTGGTCATATAGCTATATTTAATCGTAGAAACTTGGCATTTCTTCAATTATTTATTCTAATATGATATAGTTGTTGTTGTTGTTGTTGTTTTTTTTTTTGATAAACATGAATTTTTAAATATTTCTAAAATTGTATGTTTCTGATTACCTCTTCCGTGTCCGGTCTAAAATGAAATGATCAAATATTTTTGCCGTAACATCGACTGCTACATGATGAAACAAATTGACGCACGAATCGTCATGGTATATTTGAATATAATAAACTGTTTTACGGGTCGTCGAAGTGTCAACATGATTATGGTGTTAGATTCACGGGTGTTAATGGAATATTACGGTAGAGGTAATTTGAAAGGAAAAAAAAAACAGAAGAAAATAAGCGCTCGAGGAGATGAGGGTCGAGTTAATCGGTACACAGATTGTAGAGATCGTTCCGAAGAGAGCAGGAGCAAATGGCCCGTTGTTAAGTCGTCAAGTGCCGCAGTTTTTAGCGATTTACCAACCATAACTTTTTCGCCAGAACACCCTCCCCACCCCAAGTTTCTAAACAAATGCCCTCCACGTTTTAAAACGCGAAAAATATGTATGTATATTATATAAATATGTATACATAACACGGTCGGGGAAACGTTCGCAAAGAATTGTTGCCAGTTCTCTTTCCCCCCTCTTTAATAATAACAGTAATAACAATAACGAGATTCGTTTAAGATGGAAATCTGAATAGGGTGTCCCGACTTAATTTTGATACATATTTTTCATAAGTCTCTCATTGAAATTGCATTGCGGATTTTATAATAACGTAAGATGTGGCCCCCTTTCATAGTACATCCACGTAGCCAATATTATTTGTATATACGATAACGCCTCGCCAGTAACGCGGCCGCGCACTACGTAACTCATTAGTGTATTTAGTTGCCTATACTATACGATATGATGCGATCTTCGTTATTCCGCCGATGAACTGTTATCATTATTACCTAGCATAATATCACGGCATTAAAAACAAAGACAAAGCGAAAATTGTTCCTAATTCATTTCCAGATAGTAAAATAATGTCATAGGTATGTTAGGAACCATTTCGAATTCCTGAAAATCAAACGTTCAAAAAAAACATTTTACGATGAAAAAAAAAATGTTTGTAAAATGATAATATTAACATATAATTTGGCTTTCTGAAAATGGTTTTTTTCAAGAACGATTTATTTTATATTTGCCGTCATGCGGGGTATACCTATTATACGTTTAAAACGATTCGATTATAAAACCAATATTGTTTACCGGATGAACAATTTTCCCCGAACACTCTCAATAATATTGAGAGTACGTTATTGTTTAACGGTGAACAGTGACCATCCTATAATACATAATTTCGCTATTCATAACTAAAAGTGGTTCGATGAACTCTTAGAGGTCGTCTTTTCACATGTGTCTAAAGACCCAGGGGGTTATGTGTAAAGTTATTTAATCGCATTATTATAGTTTCCTTGACTGTGTTTATTTTTATTTACCTATACATTTTATATAAATTACTAATAATATTAATTATTATACGTACTACATTAAATATCATTGATATTATATCAATATACAATTATTATGTACAATATTGTTATGCTATACGTTTCTAGTTATTAAATATTATTTATCGTATTTCATCATAGATCATAACTTATAAAGTACATCGTCATTTTGAAAATATTATATATTGATAATAAATATATGACTAAATTTGTGACAAATTTAATTTGTTATTTTGCTTGTTGTTCAACATAGCGTTTTTAGTAAAATGTTTAAAATATATATATATGTAAGTGTTCAATTTTTAAACTTTTATATTCCATTTTTAAGGTCATTAAAAATAATTTATTAGTAAATAAGATATATATACATCATTGTAAAACCTATACATTCTTCATTACGCTCAAAATATGAAATATTATAACAAAATAAATGTTAAAGAATAAATAAAACTATAATTACCTCATAAAGTTATTTAAATTACGTTTGGCCATAAATCGAATTTTTAATGTTTTCGTAGGATTTAAAATTATACTAAAAGAGGGTGACATTTTTGATATTTTAAATATTGATGTTTTATTTCAGACTTAACTACTTAAGTATACTTATTTGACGTGATTGCGTTTTTAATAGTCTTTCATTTTTCATATATATACAGAGTCATAAAGTGTGTGGTCTAATTTAGAAACAATATTTACATCTTAATACAAATAATTTTCTTTTTCTTCTCTTTTACCCTTCTCCCAACTATTTGAGGTCGGTCAAAATTGTATTAATATTGTATATTTTTAATATGTTTGACATAATAATTGCATAATATACTATTATATTTATCATATATACACGCGACAATGCAAATTAATTAGTTTATCACATGTTTAAAATTTCTAATATTTTTAATTTCAACAAAACAATAAAAGTAAAATCGTTATTTTACTTTAGAAAAATATTTTTAAAAGGTTTTTTTTTTTGCTTTTGTTCCCTAGCAAAGGTTTATAACAACCCGCTCAAAATAAATTTTACCAAAACCTAGTACGATCAAATAAACAACCTATTTTTACTTTAATCGTTTTTAGACTAAAAGGAAAATTGAAAATTAATATATTTAATGCCATCTGAGCCAAATTACGTGAAACTATTTTAGAGCATTCTTTCTACCAGCAATTTCGTATATCAATATACAAAAGAAAAAATACATTTTTATATAATCAATAGATACATTCCTTATTTCGTTTAGAATTTAAAATAAAATATATATTCAGAGATATACCCAACAATAAAAGGAAACAAAATGTTCTAATAAAATATCCAGAGAGTTCAATATTTTAGAGAAATTTAGTCCAAAAAAAAAAACAAACAATTGAAAATATTTTTGCAATGTTATTTTTCAAAATGTCACTATAAAACTAGAAGATTTGTAAAAAATTATTTTCTTTTTTATTCGTGTTTATGACTATTTTGTTTGCGTTTGCTCTCGATTTAAGCTCAAATGGACAATTGTATTGTGGGAATAATAACCAAGAAATCTTTGAAAACTGATGCTATTTTTATAATTACAATTGGTCATTTTGAAAATTAAGATATTTGAATTGAAGATTATTCAAATTATATCTAGGCACAAACATTTTCTTTAAAACTAAGTTATTTATAAGATAACTGGCTCATAAAAGTTACATTTTAATATAAAGTCAATATAATATAATATAATATAATACTTACAAATTCATCATAATTTATATGTAAACAATATTTTTGCATATTTTCGTGGAGCTGGATTTTTAATGTTTTGTCCACGGACTAAGATACTATGGACTGGTATCGAAAGATATATTAGCGGAACCAAAATGTTTCTTAATGGCGGGCGTAAAAAATCTAGCAAAACTGTTGCCATCTATGAGCAAAAGTTACATT
>JAIPRL010011759.1:0-13040 GCA_025469235.1 Pemphigus obesinymphae
CTGAGTAGGTATATAATTAATATTAAGAGTTATGTATACTACACCGAAGTTACGCTCAGAATCGTTTTATTGAATGCAATGATTTATCATTGCTTTCAAATGCAATACATCCACCTAGAGTATCCTGTCCAGTAGCGAAGTGCATCCACCCATACTGACAACCGACGAGCGAAGTGCTTCCACCCCCTACTGACCGGCTTTTTTTTTTTTTTGAAAATCATTTTTATCAATATACATTACTATTCTTACAAGGTATTTTGAATACAATAATTGTTTTTAAGTAATTATAGTTTCTGGTTGGAGTAATAAAACGCAATAATTACCCTCCTCTCGTTTGCAATATTATATATATCTTGTAATAATCACATTTTTCAGTGTGCAATATTACAAATAGGTAGGTAATGATTATTTAGAAATGTTACTCTCAAATTTTCGATAAACGAGTAATAAAAACTGCCTAAAAATTATGGAGAAAGAAAAATATACCCTTGGAACTAAATCTATAATGGATTTTCTCAGAATTCCGAAAATATTGGTTTTAAACAGTTGACATTTTTAATAAAATAATGATCAATAAATTAGAAGAAAACTTTATTATCACTGTGGTTTGTAGTTCTTATTGTAATCGCATTATTTGTTTATAATATTTAGACGTTATGTATAATATATAATATAGTAGTTTTGGGAAATTTTCAATCCTGATTTGGCAACTTTTCTTAAAAATTGTTGGCCTAAATATATTTTAGCATTCATTAATTAATAGTCTATCGTTTATCATGAAGCCGACTCCGAATACATGTGTTGCGGCCTGAATAGCATATCGCTACTAAATTATTAATTAATTTCGGCAATATAATTGCACCACCCTTCACCACGCTACCACCGCCGGTCAAACACACACACACATTAGATACCGTTGTCGTTTTGCCACACCCGCCGTCATCCGTCCGTCGTACTCATATAGTGTCAACGCGGAGCGAAACTTTTCTACGTGCGCGAATCGCCGTAATTATAACAGATTAATCGAAAAACCGGTGTTTTATTTAATAGTTCGTGCTGTATACATAATAGTGTTGTTTACTGTAGCTCTAATGGCTAATTTTTTATATTTATTACTGAACAGTGTTTCGGCACAAATTGTCCAAATTTTATTTATATCAAGTGTGTGTGTGTGTGAATTATTTACTATTATTTTCTTCGTGTGTATGTCATTTTATTTATATAGGATAGGTATGTAGCGGCTGGCCAGTCTGCGCTCGACATTTGTGAGTACCTACCTATTTAATATTATATTTATATTTGTATTGCTGTGATTTTTATTTATTTATTGTTATTTATATTATTATTATCTTTGATTGTACCAGCAATACACCATTTTAATTACCAAATACCGGAGTTACCATTTTTTACAATTAGTAAACCCTTTTTTCGAAAATTTGTAAGTAGTTGCGTTAACGATAAGGTGTCCGGGCACGCGTAATAATATTTTATGCTCCCGGCCCCTACAACATGTTTCTCACCTCCGCATCCACTGTAGAACATTGTTGTTTCTTTATATTTCATGTGGCCATTACTTGACCATCTCATCTCTTGTAATACTATAATTTGTAAATTATTATTTTTCTATCTCTTCAAAAATTATTTTCAATGCGCCTGATTCAAAAAAAAAGTTCTAATATTCCAAGTACCAATCAGTATATTCTCGATGATTTTCCCGTTTCCGCTTTCATTTCTGAGATCCTTAATCAATGTCCAAGGCTTGTTTAGAAATTTCCTAACAATAAAGTGATTTTAGAGTGCTGGAGTGTTAGCCCATAGACAAACCTTCAATAATGAAGGACCCAAATGTTTGATGATGGTACTACAACGACAATATCTTAATGTTCACCTACTTACCTGAGATGACTCTAGGCCTCTCACGGCTACATCATCACCGGTTGACTGGAGTCCACGGGGTATTGGAACACCCGTTATACCCAGAAAGGGAACCTCATGCGGGTTAAGTTGGACAAATATTTGGACTTTTTATAATATATGGAATTTGATTACTTGACTACTTGTCGTTTATGAGATTTAAAGACGTATACTAAATCCTATAGAATAGGAATGGGTTTAGGAAGTAATATCCCGATATTAAACCAAATAATGTTAAAATACCGATATCCAATTGTAAAACGTAAATATTTTATAACGACAAAACTTTCTTTAACTTTAAACACAAATAGTCAATGACGTTAAAATACACCGCAACGTTAAACTCAAAAGCTGAATAACGTTAAAAACATAAGAACGTTAAACATTTTTATTTCAAATGAAAATCCTGATTAGAAACATAATTATGTTATAGATATATAAATATCAGTATTATGTGTGGTACTTAAAGTACGTGTATTTTACTACATTATCAAACGTTTTTTATCAATTATTAAGTGTTATTATAATATAGTTAGTTAATTTAAATAATTGGTTGAAGACTGGCATAGCTAAAACGTTTTCTAATAGATGTAACAATGTAAGTAACAATGTAAAATCTACTAATGTAGTTTTTGACGACATATATTTATATGTTAGCCATCGATTCGCAATGGATTATTTTAATACTGAAAATTTTTTGGCTGTACTCCATTATAATATTATGATCACCGAATGACATACTAATATTACTTATCTATTCTATATATGACCGTAGTTGGGGACAATTGGCCCAAAAGTGATAAGCATATTTTGAGTACTAGATCACATTTTAGGTACTGTGACCGGTGTGTACTGTTCTAACTATCACACCTATATAGGTACTTGGCCAACATTATACTTAAAGTACTTTATTTATTATAGTCTACAAGTTATATTCTTTGATTATGTACTCTGAGTAGGTATAACAATTTATTATATTGAGTAATGAGTATAATATTCATTCATACTTGTATAGTAAGTACAAATTACAAAATCATATTTTGTACCCATCTTTTTTTAAAAAACAAAATATAGTAGGAAAAAGCATCAGTTTCATAGGTGCAAAGTTACAGTTGGATATGTACTGAATACGTATGGACTTCAAAAAAATAAACATTGTAAAACCACTAGGACAAGGGCCTTCACTACGTTCAAAACCTAAAATATTTTTTTCGTTCGATTTTTTAATTTGGTGCAATATTTTGAAAAATCATAAAAAGTATTAAAAACCAATAAAATTATGGAATAAAATATCATCGGGTGTGTTTGTTATTAAATTCATATTAGCTATCTACGAATATTAAAGTGTGTAAAACGTACTATTTTTCAATACTTTGCTGTATTTTAGAATATATAAATTGCACTCTTTCATTCAAAATTCGGTCAAATTAAAAAAAAAAATTCTTAATGTTAATAATATATAATTTTATAAAATAGGTATTTTCAAATTTTTATATATTTTTTTTTGTAGTTCATGATAAATGGGAGGTCAGCAGTATATATTTTATTACAAAAAATTATACTCACATATTTACACTATATCAAGAATTAGGGCTACTGAATTTTCAATTAATTTACAAACTGTACATTTTTATTGAATATATATTTTTTAAAACATATTACCTATATTTATATTCGATGTAATAATATATCATTATATTTCAATTTCCGATGTGGAATTTTTTATAGTATGATTGTCTTTTATTATCGCGTTTTATGTTTATTTGGAAACTACCTTGTACTTTTACAATGGTTTTTATGTCTTATTTCTCTGTAAAAAACTTTTTCTTTTGTTATTCTCATTAGTATACAATATAAAAAGTTATTCTTTTTATGCATTATTACGACTTATAATTACCTTGAACCGTTAAAAAATTGCAATATTTATCGAATTTTATTGTCGCAAAGAACACAACTATCGCCATACATGTTTGATTAGGACCAAATACCATTAATCTTTATGCAAGACGCTTACCGTTTACCATTCATTTACATTAGCAAATAGGTATACAGCATTATCTATACCTGAGTATGTAGTGTTAAAATGTAAAAAATATTTCGGTTTTGATTTCGATTTCGATTACCGGTTTTACATTTTTTTCGGTTCGATTTCGATTTGAAATACCGGTTTTAAAATATTTCGTTTTCGGTTTTGACTTTGTATACCGGTATTTTATATTTTCGATTTCGATTTAGATTTGAAATACCGGTTTCAAAATATTTCGTTTTCGGTTTTGACTTTGTATACCGGTATTTTACATTTTCAATTTGGATTTGAAATACCAGTTTCAAAATATTTTGTTTTCGGTTTTAACTTTGTATACTGGTATTTCGCATTTTTGATTTCGATTTAAAATACGGGTTTCAAAAATTTTGGTTTCGGTTTTACTTTAAATACCAGTATTTTATCTTTTTGATTTTAAATAACGTAGTTTTAATTTTTACTTTCACACCCATTTTTTTTTGTTTTTATTTTATTCATTAGATTTTGATTTAATTTATGTTTAGATAATCTTGATTTTTGTTTTGTAGTTTTTATTTTGTTTGCAGTGGTGTGAAAATGTTTATATACCTACGCTCCGTGGACCATGATTATAGTTATTTACCTACTGGCTACTTAATATTATAGAAATTATATTATAATATTTCTTGTCTTGATCTGATATAGTATTCATTGATTTTTATTTTTTTTTTTAAGCACATATTATAGGTAGCGAGTACTATATTCCAATTAGAAGGTAACTTCATATCGTTCTTTCAATAACATCGAATGTAAATCGTGTGTTTGGGTAAAGTTACTTATTAATATAGCTTAAAAGTTGAAAGTACCTACTAAGTATTTATACTTAAGTATATATTTTGGGAAATTTTTTGTGTTTTATTCACTTATATAATTAATCAACATTGCTGAATTGAACATGTGGAGGTATAAAGTAATTATGGTAAACATAACTCTCCTCTCAGGATTACATGCTTTAGATATTTGTGATGAAGAATTTTATCCAATTTTTACATGCTTCTTAAAATATTCTGCATATTATTAGTTGTACTTATCTACTGCAACGACGAAACGATCATTTCCTTCTTTAAAAAGGAGTAAGTCCTGTCTTAGGAATAGTATGACGAGTATAGTATAGTATATTAGTTTATATATTTCGGTTTCGATATATATTTCCAATACCGTTTTCTGTTTTTTTTTCGGTTTCGGTTTCGGTTTCGATTTTCAATACAGTTATCCGTTTTTTTCTGTTCCGGTTTCGATTTTCAATACCGTTATCCATTTTTTTTGGTTTCGGTTTTGATTTCGATTTCAATTTCGATTTTGTAAAGGTTTTAACCAGTATATGATACCGTTTTCGATATCGGTTTCAAGCCCTGGTTTCAAAGACATAAAAGTTTATAATAAGGATAATATCAAAAACTGTAGGACGTGGTAAAAAAAATTTCAAAATATTAAGTCTTTATTATGATCTAAAATATCTACTTCATAACATTTAGTGGCGTATTTACGTATTTAAGTACTTAAACCCCCGGCAAGCAACAAAAAATATTGTATTTAAAAACTTAAATGCTACGCTGTGCATTCAAAACCGAATGAATACTGAGAATAAATTATCTTGGACGACTGGTCCAACTAAAAGGATATCATTTAGCGATGATCCCCTTTCCCAATCAGTCTTCATTGATGCATCGAATACCACTCTGGTCTTGGTTGTAGTACTAGCTTCACAAAATACAGGATGGCGTGACAAGAAATAACGAATTTCCTTTGAATGTACCTGATAATTGACCATTTACATATGATGAAGAGATAAATACTCCTCCATGAATGCATTGTAGTTTGTTTGAAGTTTACTATTTCTTTGTAAACGTATTTCAATCTGTATAAACCGTCGAAAGGCTTCCTAAAAGGAGTCTCCGAGGACTGCTGGATCAGTATGTAGTGGTAATTTTACTATGTATCTTCCATGTTGATCACGAGATGTAGTAGTCGAGTATATTTGTTCACATTGTAAGTCTTCTTCAGTGGTTAGCTTATCAGTTTTGACATCTTCTAATTTCCAAAATTTAGTTAACGCTTGATCAACAGTTTCCAGTACTCGACAGTTTGAATTAATGCAAGTGTAGCTCTTAGTATTTGTCTGTTTAACATTTTTACTTAGTTGGCCAGCCACAATCCAACCAAGAACTGTCTCATGAAGTGTTGGTTAACCGTGTCCTAGTTTGATGAGTGCTTTTTGCAATGGTTCACTGAAACATTCACACCTAATAAGCATGTCAATTTTGCTACTTTTGTAGTATACTGGATCTGCAAGAATTAGTCCAGATGGTAATTTAATTTCTTGTACTGGAATATTTGTAGTTGGTAGGTTACTGGTGATTGTTTTCATCACTAGAAATTTTAGGTTGCGCTTAAAGGTTGAGGTACGTGACCTTATTGCAATGTTATGACTGCATTTCTACAAGACGATAGTTCACTTACACCGCTTACCTTAGTAATTTGATTCGTTGCTGTCAAACCAAGGACTGATATGCACTGTTGAGTGACGAAATTTGATTGCGAGCCATTATCTAACAACCCTCTAAATTCTACTAATTTTCTATTACTGTCCTTCACATGTACTCTTACAGTCCATAGTAGCACACATGGCTGTTGCATGATACTGGCACAATTGACACTGGACTTGTTAATTATGTCATTCTAGCACACAGCACTCTATTTCTAAAAATTCAATTAATTGCTTGAATGTTGGCCACTTGTTCTGTTTTACATCCAAGTTGGTTGCATTTCAACACTATTTTTCTCTCAACTCTTGATGTAGTTTACGATTTGTTAAATAGATTATTATTGTATCCCAATGTGCAACTGGTACACCTAACTCTTGTAATGCTCTCATGTTTTTATTTAATTCAGTTATCATTTTCCTTAATTCATCCGTGCATCCCTTTTTAATAATTGTTTCTTGGCAAATTATTTTAAGATGACTAGATGCCAAGATTTGTATATTATCATACCTGTCAATTAGTGATTGCCATGCTGCATGGTAGTTGTTGCCTGTTACTTGAATTGATTGAATCATGCTGAGTGCTTGACCGTTTAATGTACTCTTGAGGAACATAAATTTTTGCACTGTTGATATTGTATCATTATTGTAGACCATTGGACCAATGTTGTAAAAAGATCCTTAAAGTTTGGCCACTCTTTGATGTCTCAATCGTATTTGGGTAAATCAACTTTTGGGAGTTTGACTTGTGTTTCAGTAGCCATTTTTGTCTTTGCCTTTCGTATGTACATTTTAACTTTTGCTTGAGTAGTAAACAGTGACTCTTCAAATGCTGCACACACTTCTTCTTCTTCTTCGTCTTCTAATTCTTCTTCATCTTCTAATTGTGTTTGATGTTTTTCAAATGCTTCTTTGATGTCCAACATTGTTTTTAGTCAAACTTCCAACTCACTGACATTGTACGCGTCACTATCGAACGCTGACCCATATGTGTGTATGCGTTTTAAAGCATTGATCTGTGTTTGTCTCTTTTTCTTTATACTTTTTATTTCCTTTGCACTTAAACCCATTTTGATATTGAATACTGGTACAATAACAAAAACAATGTTTCTTATCTTTTGCTGATATCAATTATTGATATGCATTTGCTGACCTGAAGTTGTAGATGTTTCACTTTGTAGGTTATGTTGTACCTTATTCGCGCCTTTTTCCTAACACGTTTTGTAACCACTCTGACATTCACCAATCTGGCCCGAAGGACCAAATTATGTTGAATAATAATTGAATTTGGAATCAAATCATATTCTGTAAAAAACTTAATGGACTGTATCTGTTTTTATTACACATAATAAATAATACGATAAACACATAATAAATAATACAATAAACACATAATAAAAATTGACACCTTGTATCGCACAAGCGTCGTCCGAAAGACTAAAACTAAATTTATAAACTGTAGTATAATTTATGAAAAAAAGGGT
The DNA here is from genome assembly GCA_025469235.1 of Pemphigus obesinymphae. NCBI lineage: Eukaryota > Metazoa > Arthropoda > Insecta > Hemiptera > Aphididae > Pemphigus > Pemphigus obesinymphae. The sequence goes on from JAIPRL010011759.1 coordinate 7,943, forward strand.
GTTGTTAATCTGGCGGTAATTATACAATAAAATAGCAGTTTATCCTAAACTGAGGTAATTTATCGATTTTTGAAAACAAAAGTAGAAAACACTGCGAAAAAATGACGAAAAATAGAAGTTAAAATAACGGTTATTTCCTCATAAATCGAAAAATATTGGTTTTAAACACTTGAAAGTTTTATAGAGTATGTATTTTATACAAGCATCAAACAAATAAAACTAAAAAGATTTTAATAATCATTCAAATATATATATATATATATTATATTATGTTTTAAACAAATATTCGAGCTTCCGATTAATTTATTTACCATTTAAAATAATTTTACAAATGTGCATGAAGTTTTTTGGTAATCAAAATTTGATAAACTATATTATTATTACTAATCCGTGGTTCTTAGGTACTTTTATCATTTATTACCATACTAAGGAATAATAAACTAAATTATCAATCAAAACTTAAAAGTATACAAAATTATTATTTTAATATTATATTTTACAAAATGTCATGACCTATCCTGTAGTCTGTTTTTATGTAGTATTTCTGTCAAAAACTGTTGCTTAAATATTAAACAGAAATATTCTTAGTTTTCAAATACATATCTCAAAATAATCTAAAATTAAAAGTACTACTTCGGTACTGTACAGGTTTTTATATAACTGTTAAAAAATTCGAAAATAATTTATGACTATAAAAATTTGTTGTAATGTTAAAAAAATTATTTTGTCACTCATCTTTATTCATGCTTAATGATCAAATTTTTTCATGTAATGCAAAATATTTTACAAAAACATTATAAAAATTAAGTGCATTTAATCAGTGGCGGCTCTTGGGTTTTGAAAGTAAAAGGGCGATTAAAAATTATTAATTTTTGAAAAGCATAGATAGAGAATACAATAATGATTATGTACCAATTTAATTTAATTAAACCGAAATTAATACCATATAGAAAAATAAAAATATAAATACATTTTACATATATAAATCAAATACAAGGCCATCCCAAAGAAAGATTTTTTTGGAGGGGGAGGGGTGAAAAATATGAAAAAAATAATAAAATTTTTCTTTTCAAAACATAATATTAAGCAAAAAAAAAAAGTAATCAACTTTTTCCCCATTTTGCCAACTAAAATCCTAATAATTTATAGTATGTCGACTTAAAATTCTAAAAGACACTTCCTTTAATAAAATTTACAAATCAATAAAACTACATCATTTGAAAAATGTTGAATCCTTAGTTTCATAATTGGTTCAAATCTTATAATAATACCTATAGAAACCTGGAAATATAACACTCTGGTAGTATGAGTTTTTCCTTTCTTGTTTTTTATGCATAAAACAAAGCTATTTTTTAAAATAGAAACCCAATAATGTAACCTTTTACATTTTTTTATAATATCACACTAAGAAGGCAATTATATAAAATTACACGATGTAAAATTCAAGTAACATACATTTTTTAATAAATTATTCGTGTATGTAAGTTCTTATGTACCTTTTAAATTTAAGTAAGAAAAATGTAATATTTAATACTAGAAAAAATATGTTTTAGTCACCCAGCTAATATGCGTAACCACTTGCCCCAGAATGGGAAGTTTAACGTCCCAGGATCGAAAAAATCCTAATGACGGAACATATATACAAAATGTAGTACTCAAAATTAACACTTATAACTAGCCCAGTCCATCCGCTCTAAATCGCTCAAATCGGAAAACAAATTCACAAATTAAACCCGAAAACAATATACAATCATTATACTCGTCGAAACCAAACGAAAAATTATGCGGCTTCTACATTCCATAATAATGTTATTATAATGTTAATCACATGACATTACGCTGTGGCAATCCCGATAGGAAAAACAATGAAATAACAAAATTTTCCAGGTAAAAACTTCGATTAAAAAACGGCCTAACACTCAAATCAAATTAAATGGATGACGTCATGATCACCAGATTACGTATAGGTCGTACAACTCATAAGTAAAGAACCTGATCCCATTATGTGGAATATACCTCTGCATACTTTCAGTCAAACACAAATTTATCGAATGTCAATCATTTCTCTCTGCAGCGAACATCGTAAAAATGTTGTCCCTGAAAAGTGAAATGTGAAAAGTTTAATATATAATGCTTCAACCTTGATTAATTTTGACCCTTATTAAAAATAAATGTACAATGTGATGCATCACAGGATGCTATTGGATTTTGATTACTGAAAAATAAAAATCCGTGTATTTACTTTCTAGATCTCTAACGGATACGGAAGTAGGCTATGTTCAAATAGAAAAATAATTATCGGCAGTAACTTCTTATTTTTTAAAACAACAAATAACAATAAACAAAAATTAAAAAAAAAACAAAAACGTGCAACAAATAATCACATTAACTAATAAACACAGCTGTAGTTTAAGTTCGAATTACATAAACTTAACATTTTACCATTCACTTATAATCATCCATTTAAGTTAATATGTTATAACCCGTCCAGTTCACCTGCGCTCTCAGTGACGTCAGACATGTGACCAGAACAGGGGTTTAAAAATATTAAATAAACAATGTGTGATAGATACCTACAAAGTGCGATTTTTATATTATCATGGATATTATTGGGTAATCAGTATTTTGCCGGTAGTATAACCTCAAAAAATGTATATAGGCAACATATCTGTACTTCCGCAATTTTAATAACCCCTACACATTTAAAAATGTAACGGTCGCCAAGGGTGCCGATGAATTATAAGGGACGAACAATTTTCTCAGTGTGTTGTACATATTTAGAATTGAAATTCAAAATATATAATATATAAATTAATATTAAAAATAATATACCTATTTAAGAAGATGTTACACTTACATTTCCTACATTTGTCTAACCAACTAATAAAATAGTAAATCGACATATTTCCAATTTTATGTCCAACTTTCGTTATTTTCCCCGATATTTTAATTTTAGTATCTGAGTGGGCGAGAAAGCTATTGATTTTATAATGATGTCTATTTCTTTTATTTTTATTTTTTTATGTAGAACTTTTGGATCAGAAGGGGTGCTCCGTTCCTTATAATTTTACTCTGTTTGCGATAACAAATTGCATTTAGTTTAAACTATAAATAGGACATTTTATGATTTTCTTAATAGTTTTTAATTACATAAGGAAAACTACCAAATATGACAATAAAACGGCAAAAATACGATTTCGTCAAAACGAGATTTTTTTTATTTTTCTGTCATTTCGAAACTAATAGACCGAAATTCTTAAAATTTTCAACAAATATGTAACTGGATAGTACACCGAAGCTCCGCTAAAAATCATTTTTATCGAATGCAATGATTAAACATTGCTTTCACATCAGTACATCCACCAAGAGTATCTTATCCGATGAGCAATATGCTTACATCCCTATTGACAACCGACGAGCAAAGTGCACATTTAAAATATAAAGATTTTATTATTTTTAAATAATTGAAATAGATAAAATACTCTTTAAAATGAAAATGTTGAATAAATGGAAGGTTTGACATAGATAATGATTTTATAAATAACATTTGGTAATAGTTCTTTTACTTTAATATTATATGTAACTAAAATGAAATATAAAAAATATATATATAAATGTAGATTATAAATTTCCCTATATGTAAGTTGGTTAAATTGCAAGTATGCCTACTCAATGACTAACTTTAACTATAGTGAATAATGTAAAAATTTTAACTGTAACCCAAATTAAAATATAGTAGATTTAATACTTTTAAAGTACAGTTGTTTTAACACTTACCATCGTCGGACGTCACTACAATTTCTAAAATTTACGACAAACTTATAATATTAGTATTATGGATAAAAATATATCAATGGAATTATATATTTGATTGGTTTTTGTATTCGAGATAAGTTTAAACTCGTTTCAGACTGTTTTTACTGAATCGAACATTTCATTACTACGATTAGACGTAAATTAATAATTATTTATTATTGTTGATTATATACACCAGGTCTAGTCTTATTTAAAATAATATTTATGGATGTTAGGATATATAAGTTAACAGAAAATAAATTTTAAAAATACAAAACTTATTTCCTAAAATAGCCCAAATTATTCCCAAATTATATAATTAAAATAAATGATAAACAAGAAATTTGCCTGTCAAGTATACAGTACCGCATTAATCTACTATACAGGTACATATTAATAAAATTCATATTTTATTGATAATTAATAAAGTTTGACATCTACAAACATTTTAATTGCAGCTTTTTTCCATATTCATTTTTGAATTTGGGCTTTTTTTCACTGGATTTATGCTTGAGATGATTCTCTTGAACATTTTTACCTTTGGTTTATATTTCCGTTACTTTACAAAAACATGGTTCCTAAATTTTGTTTACCGAACTTTACAACCAAAAACTTCGTATTTTTAAAAAAAGTTTAAAATAAAAAAACACGTTTAGAATATGTAAAAAAACCAGTAAAAAAACTTTTAAAATGCTGATTTAAACGATTTTTTGGTTCTTTTAAAAATAACATATTTTTTACAACTCCGATTTTAATGCTTACTTAATGATACAACTTTAATTATAGAGAATAATGTAAATAATTTAACTGTAACATTACCTATGGTAAATTATAACACATAAGTATTATTTATGTAATTATAATGGATGTAATACTTTTCAAATATACATTCGTTTTTTTTAACACTTACCCTGGTTGTCCGTCCGAACTCCTGAAATTTACCACAAATTAACATATCTTATTGGGTTTTTTTGTATTCGAAAGAACTTTAAATTCGTTTTATATTATATGGAACGTTTAGTTTAGTTATTTCGATTAGACTTAATTCATAATTATTCTCACCTGGTCTAGTCATAGGTGTTCAAAACAATAATAATGGATGTCGGAATAAATCTTACATACATTTAAATAAAACACATGATAAAACTTTTAATGATATTTTACCATATTAATATGTGTTTGGAAAAATGTAGAATGTTATCACTTATATCAATTAATCAGGGAGTTTAAATAACAATCATTATACAGTCCACTTAACCACTAATTGTAAAAACCAAAATAAAATAGTTAGTTCAAGACTGAC
>JAIPRL010011760.1:0-13036 GCA_025469235.1 Pemphigus obesinymphae
TTTTTTTTTATATTTATATTCAAATTAATTATTTATACATTATTTGTTAAAATATATAGTTTTGCATTTTTATTATGATTTATTGATATCTATTATTTATCAATGATGTGTACCTACCTATATTTTTGTTTGTTGGTTTTATCTACTAGTCCTCGCGTTTAAATGGCATACATTATTATTTAAATTTATATTCATCTTATTGAAACATATACCACATATAATTTCAAAGTGGGCGGTATGATCGATACTATACATAGGAATTATTAACGAATTTAATTTGATACCCAATTATTGTCGGGATAACGAGATAATATAATAACAGAGATAACGCTAAGTCGTAGTGCGAGAGTAGCCGACTGTGTCAGATAGTCAGTCGCTGAATACCCCGCGAAGTATACCTATGTAGGTATACAGAGAACATACAGTCCACTTGCCCATAAACGCGTGGGCTCTCGTTTATATAATAAAAATAATAATAATATTTCGATTGGACATGTGAGTTGCTTCACCTTCTTCACAATCCTACAGCGTCTAAGAGCAGAGTTTGTCAGTAATTTCAGATTCGGAAATGTTGTATGGAAGGCCTTTGATAATCACTTTAAGAACCCTTTCCTTGGGTAGAAGGAGGGTGAAAAATTCGACATTTTAAATGGTTAATTAGCGTTGAATAATATAGAAAATTACTACGTCAAAGCATTGGAGTTTAATAGTAGAGCCTATATGGGATTTTGCCTGGAGAGCTTCTTCGAGAAGGGTGGTCATGAGTTTAATGGCGACAGATCGCCAGGTGGAAATTTGTATGGATATGGGTAGAATTTTCGGTTTAGGTAGATAATTCATTGTTATAGAATTTATTAAGCCGGAATGGAGTATAGAATTCGAAGTTGATGAGAATATCTAAGATTGTTGTTTTTCCAGTGGAATCTTCGTGTGAAGTTTACGCAGGAAATGTTCTGATTGCTAGGGGTTTGTTATGACTATTGTTTTGTTTGATTTGTTTCCCTGATAGAAGCAAGAGTCTTGACTTTTTTTCAAATAAATTATCGGGGAAGAGCTGAATGAAGAAAAGTTTCTACTGACGGGTAGTTTGGGAGAGGGAGGACGTGTCGCGCCCCTACCCATGGTGAGAACTTGGGTTCACGAGCGGGAGATCGAGCGCGCAAAATTGATATCGTCAGACTGTGAGCTAAGTCACGAAATTGGAATAGGTGAATCCTACGTGAACGCGTGAGAAACCAAGTGTAAACACGGCGGCTGTGTGATACGTTACTTAGGCTAGGGGCCTTGCAGGTGAGAGCTAGTCTCAAATAAAGCCGGATGTTGTACCATCACTGGAAGTACCAACACACATCCTGTCTGGATGAGCTGTTTGTACAGAGTCAATTTTTATTTATTTTACTTTTGTATATACTTAAGCAGTCTATATAATATATAGGGTGCGTTTTACTTGGACGATTACGCGCTCACAGATATTACGCTTACATTTACGCTTACAAACCCTTCCACTTGGAAACAAACGCTTACTATCGCTCTGCTTACGATTCAAAATGTAACGCAGTGTGAGCGCTCATAATCGTAGAGAAAAAAAACTCCAATATTTTTAACCATAACAACAATTATTAATATAATAACAATAATAATAATAATAATAATATTAACAGTCCCAGTCCAAGATTGCCACCTTTTTGTTTTCAAAATAAAGTACGTCTTGACTCTGAAATTTTTTTTTCTGTTCATTCTTGGCTACCTCATTTTTTTTTTTATTAACAATGTTATGAAGTACAGAATACAAAAATCAAATAAATAACATACAAATAGCTTTTTTTTTATTAGAAATTAAAATTAATGAAATTTACTTTCACAATTAAAATATTTTGAATATTATATAATAATATATTATATATATAAAAAAATATATAATATAACATATAAAACAGAATTTATTTTTTAGAAATTAAATATAACGTATATTTTAAAGGAACAAAACTTACTTAAACATTCAAAAACTTTTAAGTATTTGAAAAAATATGCATAACATATAAATAGCATTTATTTTTTAGAAATTAAATATAATTATTTACTATTAGTATTTTTATTACTTTTGGCTGCTTTAACTAATTTTTGATCTTTAACAAAAGTATCATAAATTTCAGTGTATGGTTCTTTAATGATAAAAGTGATAATTAATTCATATTCAATTAATTCAAGCCTATACTTATTTTTTTTATATTTAAAATCTCCATACAATAACATAATGGTTGCAGGAATGCTAAATATAAAACTCTTTTAAAAATATTTTTAAGGTCATTACTTATAAAGTCATTATCATTAAATTTTGAAATTTCAAATAAACTCTGCAATTTACTACATGAATTTGTAATGTGCTCCTCCAATAATGTTAACATTTTATATTTATTGGCTTACATTCATTATACAGATCATTCATAGTCAATAAAAGTTCATTTTCTAATTTAAGCACACTGATCAAAGTTAATACTTCTGAATACCTAAGTCTTTACTAACTTGTATTTAAGAAATGAAACAATTATTTTAGGTAATTAATCGCATTATTAAAAAACTTTAAAAAATCATTAATAAGATTTTTTTTTATTTAAAGATGTTTCAATAAGTTGATTTGTGTGAAAGCCAAACCATTTTTCCTTGATTCAAATTTTTAAAGATTTTTTTAATGATTTCATTGTATCATAAATTACAACAACTGATGTTAGTCCTTTGTAATTTATTAAAATATTCATTGAATAAGGGTAAAATATGACTTAAAAAGAAAAAGTAAATCACTATGTCAGTATTCATTATTACTTGATATTCACTAAATAATATTTTTATATTAAAGTGGGTCATTTTTCCAAGATAGAAAATATAACTCTATTGTTTTCCAATTTTTAAAATATTTACTATGGTAGGAAGCAAAGAAGCCATCTAGTCACAACATGTTTTTTTTTTAATTACATTTTCTATATCAAATGAAACATAATTAATTTGATATCTTACAGATTTTTCAATAATATGTGCATGACAATTTTTTTAAATTAAATAAAGTAATATATTTTTGTAAATTAGTATTTAATGAATGATTTTACCAAAACTACAGTTAGTATTCAGGCTGATCAGGGATCCCTTAAGCCTAACCAGAGGGTAGCGACAACCGCCCTCGGACGACCGTCCGTTAAAATGTCAGCCGTAACCTGCACACACGCAACTAAATCATGGTAGTCAACCACTGCTGAGTCTTAGGACGACGACGTACTGGCAATGACCGATGATCGCGATCGGTACCGTGGGACGGTCGGGGGAGCCCTAACTACCATGCACAACGGCGCAAGCCGGTTAGTTACCCGTCCTAACCCCGATCCGGGGTGACCTTGTTCGGGGGAGCTTTGGCTTCTCGGTGGCAGTAGCGGCAGCTACTATGTGGTTTATAAGCCATGTCTGGCTATGCGAAAATTCTACGGTGTTAGGGTCGCGCAAGGGTAACTCTTTGCGTGGTCGCCCACCCAAAGTATTGAACCGCTTTATCTGCACAACACCAAAGGTTGCCTGTGACCAAACACCTGGCAGGAGTAGGATAGACTCCCTTCTGACCGGAGTCGTAAGTAACGGGCGGGGGTGTGAGATCCAGTCGGTGAATTCGGTACGGTCTGTGCCTTCGGGGACGGGCCGATGTTCGTCTTTCATATGTTGACGCTGAGCCGCCGCGGAGAGGCGACTCCGCCGTGGCGAGCCAGATGCCTGCCGGTCTGTTGAATAGTGCACAGCGCTAATAGAAGGTACCAAGCAGGGCTGAAACAGCAAAAACCCCATGAAAACCTCAGGGTTACAGTTAGTATTATCTACACTTAATGCAGATACTTTTTACAAAGATAAATTTAGATTTTCAAAAGATTTTATTATATATGAATTCATTTCATTAACAAAATCATGAACAACAAAAACAAATTAACTTTTATTAAAAGACTAATTAAATCGGTTTTTGCAAAATGAGTTTATAAAACCAAGTTCATAAAACCAAATATCACTAGAAGTAAAAAAAAATTGTTTTCCAGAAAGCAACATGAATAATAATGAAAACTGCAGGTATTAGTAGAGGTATTAAACGTGGTTCTACAATCACTTAAAACAAATTTGAATAAAGTTTATCATATTTAAAGCCAAATTCAAGTTCTAAATTTTGAAGTGACGCTTCTTTTTGCAGAATACGAAGGATAATTTTTGGATAGAGGTTTAAAAAAACTGAAGAAAAATTATATCCTATTAAATTATATTATAAAAAATTATTCTTTTATTATTTAATGAATCGTTTTTGTTATTTGGAATCTCAGTCTCTATTGTTGTCTTAAACCAATATTGACGGCCACAACAAAATTTCCGTGTAAAAAGGCATGAAATCATCTAAAATACATTTCTGTAATTTCTTTAGAACGTCTAGTTTAGCCTTTTTAATTGAAACCAGAAGCGTAATATTTTTTTGTTGGTTGTACATGTATCTTTCCAGGTTGACCGAGTTGGAATGTCTGAAATTGAAGTCCATGAAGAAATGGTAGCAATTTTATTTCGCCCTTTTTATTTTTGAAAAATTGAAATATGCTTTTTCATTTCTTGGGACATTTTTTAAATTTGTTTCTTTAGACACTGTATTTTTTTTGTAAAATTGTGGCCACCAATTTTTGAAGTCTATGATATCTGATGGCTCAATTATTTCTTTCATCCCAAACTTTTTTGTATTGCTACTAGATATCATTAACCTCATTAATTTAATAGATACGATATTTTTTTCTGAAACTTTTAATTATTATACTGAAATCTCGGTCACAAGGCAGAAAGGAGTGACCTTTAATAGGGAAAAATGTTTTATATTTTCAAATCTACTCGAATATGTTAAATAGGTACCTCACAATTGTGTAATTTTTGTTTTGACCCCCACAATTATCACAGTATTTATGCAAATATTTTACGGAATTAGAAACGTGAGACAAAAATAATTTGAAAGAAAATAGCAAACCTCGTCCTACCATTTTTTCGCTTGTCCGCCGTGGTAAACAAAAAGTTTAGCTTTATTTTTCTTGATGTCAAGAATACAAAATCATAAAAGCTCAGTTTTCTTAAGTAAAATGTTTCTTGTACGAGTATATGAGGTAACTGCATATTCTGCATATATTCAAACATATAAAAAAGGTTGGGTCATCATCTTGACCATAATCGGCATCAAACTTTATGGCATTGTAAAATTTTTTATTACGTCGTTTCTGTATCATGTGCTCAACGACAATAACTTTTTTGTTTGTATCAGATAAATGGGGGCTTTTTATTTTAAGCAATATAAATATTAATATTTATTTTTATTTTATCATATGCTATTACCGTGTAGTACAATAGAATCACATCTTCCTTGATAATAATAAAAATACGGATAATAACCAGAGTTCACCTAGAGACACTAAGCATAATAGGCTAATTGAATTTAAGTCGTCTAATTCCATAAAAAAGACGTCAGTATAGGACTGACGCCTTTTTTTGCAGAAAATCTAAATTTTTGACCGCTTATTACGAGGTTAAAAACGTAGGAATGGCGCCCTTCTCATAGAAAATTATTTAAATACCCTCTAAGAAGTCAAAACCATCAAAAAATCATTTTCAAAAAAATTGGACTTGCGCCCGTTTTGCAGAAACCGATTCAGTTTAGGATAGTACTTCATAATATGAAATACTATCCTAAGTTAATCTCTTAATACGTTTATACATGAAATAATTCAAATTCTACATTGACTTAATTCTTTACAAATTTTAGAGTTTGGGAAAATTTCTTGTAATACAGGTGTCAAATGGTTAACAGTTTGAATAGCGATTTTAGGGTCTACAAAGAAAGATGCTAATTTAATTTCAGCTACTTTTACATTATTTTGAAATGTTTCAACCTCTTTAACATTAGAAAATCAAAATACAAGCATCGTACCTTGTACACTTTTGACAATTAATTTAAGTTTTATACCAACCAAATATTTTGAAATTTCGTTTTTGCTGCATATCAGTATGCAGTTACACACAATACATTTGCACTTGGTGTTATCTAATGGAACTTCTCTGAAAAATAGTTTGTATTCATTTTGTAATAACCATTCTGGTCGGAATACAATATTTTACAATATTAGAATACAAGATTCTTCTTTGGAGAGCTTATTCCTTTTTGCGCATACTTTTTTTTGGAGTCTCACATCCGTCTTTAGTGTCAATATCTGAATTAGAGCTCATACTTGATTTAAATTATTAAATATTATGTACTATAAACGAGTTAGAAAAAATTAAATAATAATAATAATAATACGAATTACCAAATATTACACTTATTTTAATAACAATTATAATATATGAATATATGATGTGATAATAATGTATTATTGAAATTTAATTGATAACAATAAATGATAAGTTTTTGGAGGAGTTAATAATTTCCTCCAAACACATAACCATAGAACCGGACATACAACTAATTTTATCAGGAATTGTGTATACTTTAACACAAGGTTGTGACCTTTCCTAAATCCCCTAAAGACTAGCTGGACCCATAAACCCAATTTAGGACTTGGGTCCACCGTAAGATCGATATATAAGGCAGCCGGAGTTAACGTATTTTTTGTTACCTTAAAACTAAACAAAGGAGAAGAAAAGTAAATAAAAATAAAAGTTAAAATTTGAAAAGAATTTATATTAGTATTAAAATTATGAAATTCTTAAAATGAAAAATAGAATATACTATTATGGTATTGATGATAGACCGGGTAATTTACAAAAGTTACCTCTGTAGGTATATTAAACAATTATATTACAGATAACATGCACAACATATATCTTCATCGGGGAAAACAACTTATACACAGGAAACAGGACTGTTTATCTCCAATAACAAAATTAAGGTTATTCATTTTACCACACATACACATTTTGTATTATTTTATTATTTTAAAGAAGGATAGAGAAAAACGAACTTAAAGAAAAAAATATTCAAGAGAAGAGAATAAAAAATAAAATAAAAATTTGCTTTTGGTAGATGTAGAAGTATTAAATGATGTTAAACGGTAATTATAATAATTATATTAATATTATAATAATAAAACATTATAAAAATAAAAATTTTAAGCACTTCCCTCAATGTATACGATATTGTTGAATAGTGCAGGTGTGAATGTATTGAATTTGAAAGAAATACCTAAAAAATCATTTCTTTTTTTTTTTTAATGATTCTGGGTCTAGTATTATTTCCCGATGTATTTAAATTTTAAATTATTTTCTGTAGATTTCCTTTACGCTTAAGAAAATTAGTGAGAAAATATACAATTCTCCTAAATTACCATACAATACAATGCTATAAATATCCTATGAAAATATTATTAACCAAAACAATTTACTCGACATCTTCAAACTAAAATGTGTATAAATGTATAAAAATAAATTTACAATAACTTACACAAAACTCCGATACATGACCAAATATAATTTTATTTTATTTGAACAGATCAAATACTACGCATACATTATATAAGTAGTGTAATATTAAATAATTAGTTATTAAACATATAAAATAAATTAGTGACGAAAGTATAAAATATATGATAACGAGTTCTTGAGTTCTCATAACGACTAATTATATTATAGTATATATAAATTATATTATATTATATATTATATTAATATGTTATATTATATCGTAAAATGCAATGTACAACTACACATATTTTCCATTTAATACATTATCCATTATTATTATTTATTATTCAAATAATAATTTAAATCTTAATATGTGTTTCATGCAATATAATTCTAAAGAATATGATTTTAGTGACAAGTAAATTCCTATTTTGTCATCCCCCTAAAGAAGAAATTTATAACAAATCAAAATCATTGAATATAGATTCATAAATATTTCTATTTCATCTTAACATTACAGATATTTGTGAGAATTATATTTTTAATGTAATTATATGTTTATACTACAGATTTCGTTTCGTACTGCACGTATTATCGATTACATATTATAATGTCGAAACTGATACTATTTGATTATTTTTTAACATTGCAGTACATAGTATTTGAAGCGTAAGTATTTAAAAGTTTTATAATATATTTAAGTATAGTACACATATATAAGGTGATTAATAATAATCAATGTTACGTTTAGAAATGGACTTTCCTTTATTTTAGAAAATGCATCTCAATTAGAAAATTTGAATGTTAAACTAAATCAATTTAGTATGAAAAGTAATTCAAATTTTAGACAAAAAGTAAAAACAATTAATGCACAAAAATGGGATATTTATTCAGTCGAAAAATTCAGTTCAGAAAAAATAAGTTCTTTGTCTTCATCATATTACTCTAATATTCCGAAAACTCCAAACTTCACAGCTAATTTAACTGATCAAAATGAATTATTCAATACTGTTGTTGAAAATAAGTATATTAGAAAATGGACCCTAGATCAGATTGTGGAAATTCAAATTCGTATCAATTTTAAATCTAATCGTTATAGAAAAAGATTCTACGTGCAAAACATAAATATGAGCAGTCTAGTAAGTAAATATTGCAAATTAATTTTGAAGCTGCAAAATGGGAAATTTTTACCAATATATTTTAAACTAATGACTGCAGAGATTTTAATGTCAATAATGTATATTGTTTGTGTTGTGAATATGTACCAATTTTACCAAGTCAATTAAGTATTGCATAATAAAATATAATTTCCAATTTATGTACAAAACATAATATGACAACCATGTAGTAAGTGGGAACAGAAATAGTAAAAGTTCTCAACCAGATCTATCTCTATAAAATGTTTGTAATGTATAGAATAGTGTTTAAAATGGACAATATCAGGCTCTTTATCATACAGAGATTGCCAATATAATAATATAGTTATCATAGTTAATAATTGCTATCTATATCAGTATATGTATGTAAAAATAAAATTCCTGACTGAATAACTCATCAACACCCAGCCAAAACAACCATAGAAAGTTGAAATTTTCAAATAATATTCCTTTAATGATATATTCGGTCTCTAAAGGATTTATTCTTAATTTTTTGGAGTGGTTTCCTATTTATTTAATTTAACAGTAAAACTATACACGCCTGAAGCTGAGTAAAACATTTTATGCCTTAAACGAAATCTAAGGAAAAATAGGTTTTAATTATATTTTATTAGTCAGAACGTGACTAATACATTTTAGAACATTTTCTGGGGGGGGGGTCCGTTTATCATGCAAACCTAATTAAAAAAACATTTTGTAGATTACTACAATGAATACATAGAACTATGTATACTTCTTATGATATTCATTAAATACGGGGGGATCTAGTACCCCTAGGACACCCCATAAAACCACCACTGTTCGCATTGCATATGTAATATTACTAATTGTTTCTTCAAGACTATTCCCAGAAAAAAAGGTGTCCTAAGATTGGATTTCTATTGGACAAATCCATATATAAAAATTAAAAATCATTATACAATAATATGTGTAGGTGCATTATTTATATTTAGAACGTCAACGCAATAACCAACACTGTTGTCAAATTTGTTATCTTATCTATGATTATATTCTATATGATCATAATATTATCGTAATCAATATTTATTTTAAAATATTATTGAATAATTTAAGTTAACCCAAAAAGTTTGAATAGTTGAATAATTCGAATGTTGGAATATCGAATATTTCAAATAATACCCCAAACTATCGAATACATTGAATAATTAAAATATTTTCGAATAGTTCAAATATATCGAATATTTTCGAATAGTTTGAATATGCCGGACTATCGAATTATTCGATAGTTACTATTCGATAGTGCCCATCACTAATATAACATCAGAATCTCAAAAAAAGTACAACCAATTCATGGAAATCCGTAATGTCTACCATGGTTTAAAATATACAAGTTAGATATCGCCCATCACAATAGCATGGAGTAGGCGTGGTCCAAAAGTGTTAAGGCTTAGTACATATTTTCACTACATCTATAAAGCGTTAGTAATAGGTAGGGCTCGTAATTCTATCGCTTTCCGCCTTATATACCTATTATCACAGTTTAAAATATAATAATATAATATTATATTGGTATATTTAATAATTTATACTTCTATGTTTATATCTATATTTAATTATTATTATTATTATTAATATACTCGTAGGTACGTATAATAAGAATTGAGAATAAACAAAATATGTTTGTAGTATGTTTAATTTCCATAAATAATTTCTTTAATCATATAGAAATTCATAGTGTATATTTTATTTTTATTAATTATTCATTGACGTTAATTTTTGAAATATTAGGCATATTATTTATATTGAGTAAATTAAATATTTCATTTCTAAGTAAAGAACTTTCTAATTTTTATTAGACTTGAAACTAAATGTTTAACCACCAGAATAGTAGAACTAATTTAATACAAACATAAATTTGATTTGAAAAAATTAATTATTGCCTTTCTTGAAAATGTTGCATTTAATTCGTACTTTGTGATTATAAGTAGACAAATATTGTATTATTATTAGATTAGATTATTTAAAAATACGTATAACTTATAATATAAAGTGCATGCCTGTTTATAGTACTAATAAAGCTATGAGTTTCTGTGAGAAAATATTAATGTAGTTTATATACAGGGATTAAAGTGGGAGGGACGCAAGGGGTTCAGTTTCCTTAATTCTGACGGTGGTTAAAAGCACCCCTTTAACAATTTCTCTGTTAGGTATGCCGAAACGCTCAAATCATAATCAAATATTAATCAATATAGGTACTTGTAATTCAGAAACTAATTTTATTATTATTATGTTTGTTACATTTTTTTTTGTTTTTGTTATTTAGGTAATGTTACAGAGAACAATTGTACTAAAAAATTCAATTTTTGTGCCTATCTAACCTTACCATATATTAATAGTATATAAAAAACTTATTTTCCTTTATAATACATAGGTTTTATATATATATACATATGTATACTAATATAACAATAATAGTATATATTATAATATAGTATGTGTAATGTATGTTACATTTTTAAATAAATTTCAAAATAAAAAACTATATTAAATATAAAAATACTCCTTCTGGTAGAAATTTTGTACAAAAATATAGAAAAAAACACGTCATTGTAAAACTAATACATTTCATTGTTTCGCTTAGAATCTAAAAGTTCATTAAAACAAAAAATGGATTAAATGTGTAGTACAAAAACCAGAATATTTTAAGGGATGAATTGAGATTCATATATTTTATATAAACATCATCATTTTTTGAGCAAGCTCATCATGCAACTTTTAACTCTAATATTAATATTTTAATAATTAAATTATATTTCTATATTTATACCTTGAAATTTGTTTTGTACAACTTAAAGCATTAGTACCATTAAATTTTTATAAAATAATTTTATTTTACGATATTTAAAAAAGTTTTAATATAACTAGTATAACTAATATAATATAATATAATAAAATATACTATGAAAACAAATATTATCTTTCAAATTATTAATTTTTTATAAAAAATTATTTCATAGAAATGTAGTATTCATGCTATAAATTTCCCATGAAATAAATTTAAAATTTATTCATTATTCAAGGTTAAAAGTCCCTGTGGAGAGGCTAAGAAAACCTCCACGGTTTCCTCATGCCTGTCGTAGAAGTCGACTAATTGAGGTTGCGTCAGGTCGACAGCCGGCATAAAACATGTCAAAAGAGAATGAGTCTTTAAAAGAATATAGACCAGTTTTCGGATGTTCAATGGGAAAACAAAATTGCGTACTTGGGTGTAGAGATTAAAGGACCAAGAGAAGAGCATTATATAACATAAAATGGTGGAGGAAAAAAATCACAAATTGGTTATATTTTGTGGAAGAAAGGGGGTTGCAAACAGTGTAAGGACTGTAAGGTGATCTCGGGAGAAAGTGTGACAGCACAACATAGGTTAATAGTTATGGATATTTGGTGTAAGAAAAAGAGAGTGTACAAAAAGAAAAATATAGTTAAGGCACCAAGGATTAGGTGGTGTAAACTAAAGGGTAAAAATATAAAAGTAATTATAAGAAAGGTAATTGAGGTAGGGATGTAGAACATGGGAGGGAATATAAACGAAATGTGGGAAAAAGTAGCAGAGGGTGTTAAGACAATTGCTAAGAAAGTCATGGGTGTGAGTAGAGGTAATATGCAACAGGATAAGCAAACATGGTTGTGGGCAGAAGAAAAACAGGAGATAATATCAAAGAAAAAAATACAGTTTAGGAAATGGCAGAAAAACAGAGAGAGGGAGGATTGGGTAGAGTATGAAAATTTATCTAAAGCAGCAAAAAGTGCAGTGAGTAAAGCTAAATTAGAGAAATATGAGTCATATGAGGGGTTAGACACTAAAAAGCAGTGAACAGGCTGGCTAAGGAAAGAAAAAAACAATCCAGGGACTTTAGAAATGTTTGGTGTATAAAAGATGAGGATAGGATGGTGTTATCAGAGGAAAAGGAAGTGATAAAAAGATGAAAAGACTATTTTGAGAGATTATTAGATGAGGAATTTCCGATAGAGACAATTGATCAGGTCGAGTGGAATTTGGGTATGGTGGATTTAATAAGGGAAGAGGAAGTGTGGAGTGCGGTGAGAAAATGAAAAAAAAGAGAGCGGTTGGACCAGATGGAGTACTAGTAGAAGTATGAAAAGTATTAGGAAGTTTAAGAATACAATGGCTGACAAAGATCTTTAATAAGTTACTAGTAGAAGGAAAAATTCCAGAAGCTTGGAGGAAGAGTTGTGTAGTACCAATATTCAAAGGTAAAAGAGATGTACAGGATTGTGGAAATTATAGAGGGATAAAACTTATGAGCCACAGTATGAAGATTTGGGAAATGATAATAGATAAAAGGGTAAGAGGTGAGACAACTGTTACTAGAAATCAGTTTGGGTTTATGCCTGGGAGGTCAACAATGGAGCCAATATTTTGTGTGAGACAGATTGTAGAGAAGTACAGAGAAATC
>JAIPRL010011761.1:0-13036 GCA_025469235.1 Pemphigus obesinymphae
TTCTATCTACTGCCCAACATTCTGTTCCATACATCATTGCAGGTCTCACCACTGCCTTATAAAATTTACCTTTTAACCTAATAGGGATTCTTTTATCACACAGAATACCTGACGCTTCTCTCCACTTTGTAAATATTGTTAATCTGGTGACGTCTTACAGTTAAGACTAGTTGTTATTTATAATCATATTCTGTAATACATATTAATTTTACTTATATTTATAAATAGTGTTATATTTTATAATATATATTAATATTTATTTTAAATTACTAATAAATTTTTTATGTTTAATTATACCTAATCAATAATTATGATTTATAAATTAATATATCAATTAATTTTATAGCGGCTGGTAGTTCTAAAGGTAAGTAATAATGGTAAAAATAATCCAAAAATAAGTTTGATCGTATTTTAAAATACACACTGAGCTAGACTAATATACTAAAACACGAAATAATAATAATCCAATTTTCACATACCTTAAAAATTGTTCAAAAAAAATTGACTCAATGTTAGTAAAATCTTTTGACATCAAAATTTTTTTTAAAAATCAGTTCAACAAAATTGCTATTATCATTTTTTTTTAAATTTTAAATCAAATATTACATTTTTTATTTCCAATTTCTAAACATTGAAATTTAATTTTAAAATATTTATATTATAGCTGCAGGCTGTAATAATAATTAAATAAAATAAAAACTTAAAAATATTCAATAGAAAAAAGTTTTTACATCTGTCAAATAGTCCTGTTACACTCTGTATATGATCCACATATATATATATTATATATTATATTATATTGTTAATTCACGTTTTAATGTTAAAACTAGTGGTTATTTATAGTCATATTCTATAATAAATTTTTTAAGTTTAATTATACCTGTTCAATAATGATGGTTTATAAATTTAATAAGTCAATTGATTTCACAGGATTTATCGTTGCTACCCGTAAGTAATAATGCTACAAATAATCGAAGAATAGGTTCAATCATATTTTAAAATATACACTCAGATGGACTAAAACACGTTTGAGATTTTTTAAATTAAGCTTAGTACATTCTTACAATGATGTTCAGTTTTATATGATTCATTGTCAGAATTTATGCAATATATTGAAAGAATAATGTTTAATAAAACCATAGCTATTGCTAATAAATTTAACAAATCAAATTACATATATTCAATTTCTAATGTAAAATATCACAATAACCTATATACTGTGTTTATATTACGTCATTGTACGTGTTTTTTTAATTAATTTATTTATTTATTTATTACGGAATTCGAAATAAGTATTTTGTCAAAATCAATTTATTTTTACTGCCCTATAACTCCGAAATGAATGGTGTTGGGAACACTGTTCCGATGAGATACATTCTGATTCAGCGTCATTTAAATAATTATTGTGGTAATTATTATATTCAGTATACATGTTTTAAGTAAATATAAATATTTAATATTAAGACTTTTTGAGATAATGATTTATAAAATTTTATAATATATAATTGAAAATTTGTTTGAAATTTATACATGATGTTTTTATTATAATATCGATTACAAATTATTAACAACGCTTTGTACATTTCTTTACTATTCATATACATAATTTAATATTCCCTAGGTCCTAGAAGATTAATTTCTCCATTGTTAAAGCATCTAATATAATCCCCTAGTTTCAAAAATGTTTGCAAATTTTCGTCAACTTAATTTCTTTTAGAAAATTTTATATACGTACCTAGTTATATTTTTTATAAGTATCCAAATAGTATCTAAATCCACCCTCGGAGAATTTATATCTAAAAAACTGAATCAAAATAATAATATAATTTAAAATCAATGACGTTCTCCCAGAGCTTAACTTCTATGAATTGCGGTTATTAAATATAATTCTGTAAAATTAATGTATCTCAAGCTAGATTAAAATAAAACTTTTTAAATTTTTAATGTATTGTATAAAGTACAACAAATAATTATGAATAAAAATAAATATAATAAACCTATTAAACAAAATATGTGCTGAGAGAATTCACAATAAGATTATGAGTAACTACAAGTTTCATCCGTAATTCATCATAAGGTATTTTTTATAAAACCTTTTAATTTTAATTATATATGCATTTAATCCATATATATTATATGTATATTGTTAACCTTATGACGTCCTACAGTTAAAACTAATTGTTAGTGTTGTTACTAATAATCATATTCTATAATAATACATATTGATTTTTATTTTAAATTGCTAATAAATATCTTAAGGCGGTTGAAAGCGGCATATTTTTTTTGTGATTTAGGCCTAAATGCCTGACAAAATGTAGGGTACCTACTTAAATGTTCTTATTTCAATTCTGTAAAAAGATTTGGATTTATTGACTCTTTTCTAGGTTATTGTGGGAACCAATTTTTGAAATTAGAATTAGAAGGATATTAAGATGTACATTAAAAATGTCAATATTTGTTTACTTTTATTTCTAAAAAGCGGATCATTTAATAAAAATCGACTTCCACAATAACCTAGCAAAAAGACTGATCAATAAAAATGTGTTTACAGAACTAAAATCGGAATATCCTAAGTATCATTAATTTTGTCAGGTTTCTTGGTCTTTACAGATGTGAAATAAAAAATTAATTTTTACATTATATTTCGACTCACTGACTTGTGCCTATGACTGGAAAACCGGATCGGTTATCACTGAGTCCATTATTAAAACTGATTATATTAGGTATTACTACACTGTTATACTACCATTGACAATTGATAGGTTATATATATTATAGGTATATTATTATTACTATAATAATATTTATTGTGATTTTAAGGATTCGATATCGCGGGTAGTGGGCACCGTACTAATCGTACTATTGTCTAAATCGACATAGGTACAGCGTAGAAAAAATTATAACTTATAAAATATAAAAATATATAGTTCAGAGTTTTTCAACAAACTTTTCACATGATGTATTTCATACAATTTACATTTTTTTTCTATGCACCAGAAGGATTGTATATAAACATAAAAAAAAAGCATAGTAATACCAATATTAATAATTAAAATTGAAATTTATTTTAAAAGTTCCAAAAAAAAAGTACTTTGCTAATATTAGGAATTTCAAAATAAAAAAAAATCACTAAATTACGCACATAAATTTATTTAATTTTGCTAGTATATTTTATATTTTCAGGTACCTAGTCCACGTTTACTAGGATAATTCACTTATTTACTATTTTTAGGTCTAAATCATGAAATTGTGCAAATTTGTACAAAATTACGAAAAGATTTTTCTTTAATCAATCGTGAAGACTACTGTGTGTTTATAAGTTTTTACCACAATAGTTGATTCTGGTAAACGCACGAATCCAAGATCACGGGTATCCGACAAGATACGAGGCAGACAAATAAAATATTATTATCTAATAATCTGATGACATGATATAAATATATTATATCTTATTTTATTTTATTCTGTTTGTATCGCAGTATCATTCCAGTACATTTTTATAAGTTTTGTTTTTTTATCATGTTTAAAATGAGTGCAAATAAAGAGTGGTGATTTGGTAAAAAAAACTGTCGGTATTTATGTAAATCGGTAAAAAATAAAAATCTAGAAAATTTTATTTAAAAAAAAAACAATCTATAAATTATGATCAGGTAAGTTTTAATTATTGTATATATTTAATTGGAGTTGGTTTTTATTTTATAACAATATATTACAAGAAAAATACACATAAGTTGTAATAATTTATATTTTAGATTTCCGAATTAAATTTCGACGAACAGGAGATTATTACGCCTGCATTGGCCAGTGAAGAATGCCAAATCGATCATAATACTAGCACACACTGTAGTACAAGTAATTTATTAAATGTGTGAGTATTTATGTCATTTAAATATTTAATATTTATTTATAACGTAGAATTGTGGTGCGTATTTCATACCTATAAATATATTATTTATATTATTTTGTTTCACAAGTATAAAAATATAGGAAGGTTACACTTTTCACATGTAAAGTATGCACCACCGTACAGAGCATAGACTAGAAAATTATACCGTATAGAGTAGGAAATATGTCAGAGATTATAATGTTCTATTTCTTACGCATATGTATTACGTTACATACATATCCTACATAGGCTGGGCTTAAAGTACCTACCTATTTAATATCTTTTAATTATATTTTTAGTAACAATATATATTTACTATATATATACAAGTATATTTTTACTAGTAAAATCGAAAAATAACCTTTATATAATGTACCTACCAAATAGAACAAATTCATTATCACTATATAAAAAAAATCCCTAAATAATAGTATTTTTAATAATTTTTATCTACTGGAATTAAGTTATAATACACGGACATTAAATAAAAATATTGCAATAATAATGAAAATCTGATTACAGGGATTGTAATGGTAGCCGACGTTTAGTTGATATTATGTTTTTATTTGAATCAATTAAAAAAATCGAATACAACCCATTTGGATGTACGTTTAAAGACCTTACTTTTATAAAAGAAACACAAAATAAATTTTTTTCGGAATTTCAATTTCAGTGTAATCTTTGTAATAAAAAAGAAATAATAACTAGTGAAAATCGTAATATTGCATTTATGCCTGTTAATTCGGCAATGGTGGCTGCAATTGTAAATACAGGTCAAGGGTACTCACAGCTAGATACATTTTCAGCTTTTTTAAATATGCCTAATATGTCAAATCCATTAAATCAAAAATTGCTATTGAGAAACTAGAATTGCTATTGAAGAAAATAATGTAAATGAAACGGAATTCCACTCATTACTGTTGTAGCAGATGGTGCATGGTCCACGAGATCTTACAAAACTAACTACAATGCTTTTTCTGGCGTGATGAGTATTATATTTTAATAAAAATCGACTTGGCAAGTTCGCGTTTTATCATTTTATAGTAATTTTTGGTCTTTTCATATGCTTTAAAATATTTATATATATATATATATTATATTAGAAATAGCCTAAAATATTACAATATTGCAATAGCTATGGTACCTGCCATAAAACGGGGTATTTTTTTACTGAAAATTTTAATTTTTTTTTTTTTATGTTAACGTTCAAATTTTTCTTAGGCGACAATTATTGGATTCCGAACTAAAAAAATTCTTTACATGGGAATTCGTAATAAATATTGTGTTATGTGTGAAAAAGCGGCATGAAATAAGTAGGATGTTTCTATTCATAAATGTTATAAAAATTGGGAGGGAACATCTACTTCGATGAAAGCGGATCTAATTGTCGAGGGGTTTCTCAAAACATGTCTATGCACAATCTTATCTACAACAAACTCATTGGTGACGGTGACTAAAGTGTATTGAAAAAATTTTTATTAGCTTGTTTTTTTGATCGCATTTTTTTGATGTGAGCGTTATTTGACGAACCGTGTGGTAGGGTCGCCAACCACGGACCGAGGCCTTTCGGCCGGAGTGCCGTGGATTTTTATTATTTTTATAAATAGCATCAGTGTAATGGGTACAAGACGTGGATAAGTGAGGTTCAAGGTGACCGTTATAACATGAAATAAATAAAATAAAATTCGATGTTATATTAATTTGATTTATTCATGTTTTAAATTTTATTGGAAGGAAAGCACGGTCGGCATAAAACCTTCCAATATAATGTGAGAG
Source organism: Pemphigus obesinymphae (assembly GCA_025469235.1). Classification (NCBI taxonomy): domain Eukaryota; kingdom Metazoa; phylum Arthropoda; class Insecta; order Hemiptera; family Aphididae; genus Pemphigus; species Pemphigus obesinymphae. The sequence goes on from JAIPRL010011761.1 coordinate 5,663, forward strand.
AGAGAAAAAATAAAAAAAATAAATAATAAAATAAAAATATAAACAAAATTTCGCTTTTGTACAAATGAAAATACTACATAATACCTTATATTGCACAATAACATTTTTTTTTTCTTTTTCATATTACAATTTTTTAAATGAGGGATAAATACAACAAGGGAGAAAAAAAAATATATGTAGCGGCCCGATACCATAGATTAAAATTTTACCTTTATTTTTGCTTCTTTAACGGGGGGTGTGCCCACCGTGAACCATTCTCCGTTCATTACCACTCGGCTGGCCGGGAGGACGGATTTGGAAAACTCACTCCATCATGATTTTACGAGAAAAACGACGAACAGAAATTATAAACGTGTCCAAGGTATATAATATACGTGTAGAGAGAAATGACTACGACTGAACCCACGAGGACACACAATCGTCGCGGTGATTATAAAAAAAAAAGATAAGGGAAGACTTAGGTGGTAGTGGCCAGTACATTTACATAATCTCCTAATATTATTATATAATCCACGCGTATACGCGACCGTGGACGGACGGACGGACGAAGAGAGGTGGCTGTTGTTATTGTACCTATCTATTTATTTGTATATATTAGGGGAAAAGACGGCGGTGCGGCCGTCCGTACCACCCGTTAGATACGCAATATATATAATAGGATCATTAAAAAAATAAAACAAATGGGCCAACAAATCGAACGTCACAAGCTAAGCCATATGGATCTGATGTATATATAAAAAATAGAATGTATAAATCATATACTTAGAAACTATTGTAACCGTATTATGGATATATCCAGTCGCCAAAAAAGTACTTATGGAACGGTGATGCCTGGCTTTTTGAGAAAAATTTTGAAGGATCGTCGACTTAATTTAAAGTAGTGCAATTTTTTAAATTATATACCAAAATATGTATGAATTTTAATACCTTAATACTTTATAAAGGTGTGCAGTGACAAGAGTAATAGTTTTCAAAAAAGAAATGAATATTGGCTATAATGAAAAAGTAGCACTTTTAAAACAAAATATTTTAAATAGTCCGTTCCATGTATTTGGCCATCATAATGATTGTGCTAGATAAAAAATTAAAATTATACATCTTACCCATCATAAGTTTAATGTATTAAATATTTTATATATTAAATATGTATTGGTCATAGTTACTTTTGTAATGACTCCAAAGAAAATGAAGTCAATCTAGTTCCTCAAATGGAAACTTGTGCTTTATAGACAGATATTTTAGCGGCTAGAAATATAATTGCACACCATGCTTCCAGTTTGATTTACAATGTAAATAACAATGTAGTTGAAGAATTTAATAGTGTGATTTCTAAGCATGTTGGTGGCAAACGAATTAATTTTTCTTTACGAGGTACCTACCTAATAAGATTATGTGGTGGAATAAGGTATACAATTTTGAATATTTTTATTTATTTTTTAGGATCTTATGGTGCTAGATGCAATACCGTAACAGCATCATTTAGTTTTGGAACGAACTACATAAGTCATTTACACCGGAAAAGAACTAATATTAGTCCTGGTATGTTTACTGAAAATATACTCAAAAAGTTGAAAAATCGCAACAATTTTCAAAAAAGTGACGTTTAAATTCCGGGTAAATTTTTAATTATATTAAAAATTGAATACTATATAAAATAATATCAAATATTAAAAAACAAATAAAACAAACATCATCAGGAGATCCTCTGCTCGGCTCAGTGTTTAAAATTAAACTAACACATACTATATTAAATGTAGTTTTACAACGAAGAAACGAAAGTTATTTGGTTCTGATAAAGATTATGGCTCAAATGATATGGGCTGTGAAATAATTGATATGCCAGCTGAATATCGAAATAAAAAAATATCCTTATTAAAAAAATTGACACTAACTTCTGAAGAAATACAAATAATTGAAAGAAAAACAATTGGCCAACAAGACAATAAAGAATGGCAGAAACAAAGAAAATTACGGCTCACGGCATCTAACAAAAGTTTGCAAACTTCGATCTACGTCTCGCGCAAATACAGTGGAAATACATATTATATGATATTTTTTGAGGAAATTCAGCTACTAGGTGAGTTTTTCCAAAATAATACAAATAAATAAATTTATATATGTATATAAGTACTTGATCATTTTATTAAGTTTTATATTTAAATCGTTTATTATAGGTATGATATTGAATATGAGCCAATAGCAAGAAACTCCGTTACATAAATTTTAGGTATGGCAGTAAAACCAGCTGGGTTATATATTCATAGAAAGTTACATTATTTAGCTGCAAGTCCAAATGAGTTAATTGGCGATAACTCAATTTTGGAAATAAAATGTCCCCCGAGTATTAAAGAATATACACCACAGGAAGCTTTTGACATTAAAAAACTAAAATACATGTCCAATTTTGAAGGGAGAATTATTTTAAAGAAATGAGATAACTATTATTTTCAACTACAGGAGCAACTTAATATTATCGAAAAGGAATACTGTTATTTTACTATATATGGACTCCTAAAGGTAGTTATTGCAAATTTTTATTTTTATAATTTTAATAATTAATTATTATTTGTTCATTTTCTATTTTACTGTCCGGTATTGCAATAGATAAATATCTAGAGATGTGGAAATTTGGGAAACAAAAATTGAACCATTTGTTACACAATTTTATATGGAGTCATTAATGGTTTGATCGTGGATTACCCATCACGGTCAGGCATTCCTGATAAAATCGATTAATAATAGTAGAGAATTAAACTTAAAATATAATAAATAAATAAAACATTTTGCGTATTATTTTGTTGTTTATAATATAACCTACCTATTTTTACGACGAAGTTTCATGGTTTTCAGGACTCTTCTGTCAGTACTATATCATCTGCAAACAGCATGCACCATAATATCGAATAAAAAAATTATAAGTAATTTAATTTTGTTATTTTTTTCGCAAACTGTCGCATGCGCCTTGATTTTACAGCAGGGATGTAGTAGAGGGTACACGGAATTTTTTTATTTGTTTCTTAGGATATTGCCATTGATTATTTGTCCGCTCATCACTTAGTCTTTCCTTGAATTTTTTTATCCCTTCCACACACATCTACACAGGTATATTAGGGAAATATTAATTTACTATAGACATTCGTATTATTGTATATTTTTTATAGATTGCGATATTAAAAACTGTACCTATAAAGTTAAACGGTAAAAAATTTAATATATAATATTTTATAGAAAATTCTTTCCTTTACAATTTTTATTCTTTAACTTTTTGTTTTACGATAAACAAAAAATGAGATATTTTTGAAATGGCTATTTTGTGACCGTTGACCTAGAACAATATTTAAAGTGATATCAAAGGGATTATTAAGGTGTATACAACAATTCAGCGTGCCCCTAATTTTTCCTAATTTGATTTGGCTATTATTAATAGTGGGCGAGGATATTATTTATAATATACCTCCTATAATATACTTATACTATAATCAGGCGCAAAAACATAGCAATAACTGATATTGAATAATAATAATAACAAGCGTGTACAATTCATTACAAACTTTTGCTACCAAAAATAAAATGTAAGTATATAATATACAGTCACAGTCTTCTGCAGCTGTAGCGGCAACGATCACAGTTTATTTAGTTACCACATTGTAAAATGTCAAATAGGTTAGTGATTATTATAAAATGACATCATTAATATTTATAGAAATAAATAATTGTATTCGTAGGTAGGTAGGTACTCCGACGATTTACAGATAAGAAGCGATAATATATATTCCGGGAAGTTACACACACTAACAATCATTTATTACATACACACTCACACAACTAATATACTTCCGTATTTTAAACTGCCTATACAAAACTCCTTAGAAACTGACGCTTTCAACCCCCTAAGTTTAATTCTACCTATTCAATAATTATAGTTTATAAATTAATATATCAATTGATTTTACAGTGCCTGGCAATATTGAGGGTAAGTAATAATGGTACAAATAATCGAAAAATAAGCTTGATAATATTTTAAAATACACGCTCAGCTAGGCTAAAATATATTTGACATCTTTTAAATTTAGCTCAGTTCATTCTTACAATAATATCCAGTATTATATGATTAATCGTCAGAATTTATGCAATACATTGAAAGAATAATGTTCAATAAAACCATAGCTATTGCATATAAATTATAACGAATTAAATAACATCTATTTTATATTGAGATTTTTAAAATAATAATTTATAAAGTTAAATAATATTCAATTGAAAATTTCTTTGAAATTAGTACCTAATGTTTTTTTTATAATATCGGTTATAAATTATTAACAATGCTTTGTACATTTCCTTGCTAATCACATACATAATTTAACATGCCCTAGGTCCTAGGAGATCAGTTTTTCCATTTTTTAGCAATTTTTTGTCAACTTAATTTCTTGTAGAAAAATTTATATACATATCTATTTATATTTTTTGGAAGTAATCCAAATTGTATCTAATTCTACCCTCGGAGAATTTATATCTAAAAAACTGAATCAAAATAATAATATAATTTTAAAATCAATGACGTTCTCCCAACGCTTAACTTCTATAAATTGCCGACATAAAACATAATTCTATAAAAATAATATATATCTCAAGGTAAATTAAAATAAAACTGTTCAAACTTTCAATCTTTTGTACAAAGTAAAACAAAATATTGTGAATAAAAAGAAATATTATATACCTATTAAACAAAATATGTGCTGAGGATGAGGAATTCACATAAAGATATGAGTAACAAGATTCAACCGTAATTTATCATAGGGTATTTTTTATAATATCTTTTAATTTTAATTATATATAATTATTATATATATATATATATATATATATTTAATCCATATAAATATTATATATTGTTAACCTGGTTACATCCTACAATTAAAACTAGTTGTTACTTATAATCATATTCTATAATACATATTAATTTTACTTATTTTATATATATTGTTATATTTTATAATATATATTAATTTTTATTTTAAATAACTAATACATTTCTTAAGTTTAATTTTACCTATTCAATAATAATGGTTTATAACTTAATATATCCATTGATTTCATAGTGGCTGACTATTCTAACAGTAAGTAATAATGGTAAAATATCATTATATTCAATAATCATTTATTACATACACACTCACACAGCTAATATTATACTTGCGTATTTTAAACTGCCTATACAAAACTCCTTAGAAACTGACCGCTTTCAACCCCCTAAGTTTAATTCTACCTATTCAATAATTATAGTTTATAAATTAATATATCAATTGATTTTACGGTGACTGGCAATATTGATGGTAAGTAATAATAGTACAAATAATCGAAGAATAGGCTTGATAATATTTCAAAATACACGCTCAGCTAATCTAAAAAACGATTGACATACTTTAAATTAAGCTCAGTACATTCTTACAATAATATCCAGTATTATATGATTAATCGTCAGAGTTTATACAATACATTGAAAGAATAAAGTTCAATAAACCCATAGCTATTGCTTATAAATTATAATGAATTAAATTACATCTATTCAATTTATAATGTAAACTGTCACATTAACCTATATATAAATATAAACTCACAGAACAATAAAAGAAAGTAAAATAACAATAAAAATAATTTGGATAGAAGTGGCTTTAAAACATCATAAATTAAAAAATACTGTCATTAAAAATTATAAAATTTATTATTTATTACTTATTTATTTATAGTAAATATTTATCAGGAAATCTATTTAATAATAAAAAAAATTTTAAATTATAATAACTTCAACGTATTTTTATACTTTATACTAGTATTCTTTAAATTTGAATAACAATATAAACTATTCCAATACCTACAACATATTAAAATAAAAAAATATCGGTTACATATTATAGACAGTAATATAAAATTTATTCATTAATCCATCCAACTTTGATTGATTGCACAGCTAAAATTCTGTATCTTTTATTGAAAACCGTAGTACACTTTTTTAATTCATGATCAGAGTTCAAATCTACAGCATACAATTGAATAAAATGGTTTTGATTCTTAATATTTAATATTTATTATTAAAAAAATGTATAGAGAACTTTTTTAGCTATACCAACTTTTTTGTGTTATAACATTTTACTGCATTTTGTTATGTCAATCTTGAACCAATAATAATTTAATATGTATGATGTGTTTTCTTGATTGAGTTACGTTAGTAGCAATGTGAATGTGAATGTTCGCCTTGTTTGACAGTTTCTTATAGATGATTTGGAATAGAAGCTTAGATCTACTAATAAACATTTGTGATGACACATATACTCAAATAATGTACCATAATATGTTAAAGTCAAATAGTTTAAACATATAAATCATTCAGTAACCATGATGTTTGTGTTTGTATATAAATTATAAATTTACAATTATAAACTTTTAATTACAACCAATTCTATTTTCAAAATCACAAATTATTGAAATATTAAATATTATTAACTAATAATTACAAAAAAACTACCATTAATTCCATAAAATTAAATGAAAATTGAACATTTCTACATAAGAAAATCGAATTTTTATGCGTTTTAACTTTATTTTGATAAACATCATCTGATATCGCCATTATCATTACCTATAATATATTTGACGGTTCAGAAATTTATTGGTGGTTTTAAGTGATAAAAAATTATATCTTAAAAAAAAATGGTATCGGCTATATTGTGTGTAATGAAAAATCAGGAAAATAATCCAATTTTACATATCTTAAAAAATGTTTAAAAATAATTAACTCATGTTAGTAAAATATTTTGACATCAAAATTTTTTTAAAAATCAGATCTAAAAAAGAGCTTTCTTGATTTTTTTTTTTAATTTTAAATAAAATTTAACATTTCTTATTTCGAATTACTAACCATTGAAATTTAATTTTAAAATATTTTAATTATAGCTCCAGACTTTAATAACAATTTAAAAAATTAAAAACATTACAATTTTCAATAAAAAAAAAGTTATTACATCTGTTAAATAGTCCTATTACACTCAGTATATTATCCATATATATTTATATGTATTATATAATGTTAGTCTGGTGACGTCTTACAATTAAAACTAGTTGTTACTTATAATCATATTCTATAATACATATTAATTTTACTTATTTTATATATATATGTTGTTATATTTTATGGTATATATTAATTTTTATTTTAAATAACTAATACATTTCTTAAGTTTAATTATTGTACCTGTTTGCCTTGCGGCCTTGTTACGCTAAATAATCTTAAATATTTTGGTACCTAACCCTTAATATTAAGTGTAATAGTTGATTTATTTTTAATAAATCATAACAAGAAATTATTTAAATTATTAT
>JAIPRL010011762.1:0-13036 GCA_025469235.1 Pemphigus obesinymphae
ATTGTTTATTCTAAAACAAAATACTTCACAGCTTTAACACTAAATACTGATAAAGTGATAAAACACTTGTGTACAACTGGAACCAAAATGGCGGATGAGAATACTCACAGTTATAGTGCCTTACTTTAAGTTATACAAAACTATTCAAATTATGTTAAATTTTTACCAAAGAACATTTCGAATTTTCTGGATGAGATTTTTACTTTTAAGTATAGAAAATTTTACTATTTCTACTATTTAGATAAGTACCTATATATATTATTCTTTATACTTTATACTCGTATATTAATAGAATTATCTATATTATAAAAACTATAGGTAGGTAGTATTACTGTAATTCGTAGCTTTCATTATTTCCGTATTATTATTGTAATATTTAGATGTTGTATAATATTGTTATTTTGGAAAATTTCCAATCATGATAAGCTAATATTATGACAGGTACCTACATGAAGATATGTGGTCAATTTTCATTTGATAGGCTTTTTTTTTTTTTTTAGTTTTTGCGTCGATACTATCGATATTTTCGGGTTGAGCTATATTTTTAGTTAATTGGGCTTATCCAATATTTTAAATATATTGAATTATATAGTTATTTAATACCTACTATCTATTTCATATTAATATTAGTGTGAATACAAAAATTTAAGTATAGGAGCAACTAGCAGATGAGAGGTACCTATTTTATAATTTTTTTATTATTAATTACAATATTAATAATGTAATATTAATACAATGTTATATTAAAATATATAAAATATATTAATATGGTCATAATATGTGTGGTATAATATATAACAATAGATATTTTTTGATATTATGATATGGATTTTAATAGTTAAGAAATGTTCCTGAATTGTATGTCATTTTTGTAAACCCCCGTATTTTAGTTACTAATGTAATATGTATTATAAATATTTATTATCATAAAATGTCATCATTTCTATGAGGATTCTACTGGGATCTTCATCAATATAAATATACAACTTAAATTTCAGTTGAGTTTTAGTTATATTTAGAGTTAAAACACCTATTATTCAATATAAATTTAAAAAATTAACTATTATAAGTACCTACTAATAGTTTAAACAAATTTAAAAACTAAAAACTAAATAATATGTAACTTCATTGTTAAATTATATTAAATAAAAATATTTATGTTAAAAAAAACCTAAACGCGTTTTTTAAACTTTTAATTGAACACGAAAATGTAAGGAGGGTGTCCGTGTAAAAGAAATAAGTACAAAAACACTACTTTCGCGAAATTAAAAAAACTGTATATGTTATCTTTATGTAACTTTTATCTTTTATAAGGTTTATATAATAATAACTATATACATAAATACTTTTATTGAATTGAATCTTAAAATATCAGATATAAAAATTTTAAAAAATTCGATTAGGTAGGTAGATATTGTTATATTTATATATATATATATATATATATTTATTTGTATTATAAGTTAATTTGTTTATAAATTCAAATCTGTTATCAAAATCAGAAATCCGATAAATTGCTATATGATGGATAAAATAAATTCAATATGTACCTATTAAAATTAAAAAACACATCTTAGATTCCCACCAAAAATAGAATCTAAATACAGCCTTGGGTAAAACAAATCCATAATTTACCAAGTCTGTTAAAGTCCAATCAAATTTGACAAAAAAAGATAATGGAAATAATTTATAAAAAAATCGAATCTTGGTACACATATTTAGCTTATAAATTACAAATTAATATAGGTACCTACCAAAAATCTCAACACTTATCCCTTTTGTGTAACCCCTATACTTACCTCAAAAATGGAGGAAAACCTTACCGTCGATTTTATTTATAATACTTGCTAACCTTTCAAATGATGTACTATAATGTACTAACACAAAATTAATAGTTGTACAAATTTATAAGAAGAATATAAGGTTAATTTATAATATACTAAGTTCTTCACAGAGTTGTCTTAAACACAATATTTTTGGAAAAATGATTATTATTTTTTTGTTTTTTACATCTTTTTAACAAAATTCATAATGAAATTTAAACATGTTAAAGATCTAATAATTGTATATATTGCACTTTGTGTAAAACGGAAATTAAAGTGTGTAGTACGAAATTTAAAAGTGTGTTATTAAAATTCACATTTCACATAGTTATCATTTTAGTATCTATAATATTAATACTTCACATCGTTTTATAATTTATTATAACATTTTTTTTTTTTTGTCAAGTACAAATATTGTTTAATCCGATTTTGTGATACGTATATACGAAAAACTGAACGAAAATAAAAATTATCTTAAGCATGATAATTGTAGCGCAGAGTATTAATAGTTATATAAAAAAAAAAACTAAAAAGAACAAAAGTTTTTGCAAATGTCAAAACCCAGTGAGACACTCTATATATGTTATAGATTACAAAAATTATAATAAAATATAACTCCTACTTTTTCAAGAAGCTAATCACTAACCTATCCCCTTTTGATTTCTACCAATGAATATTTTGGGACTAAGTGTGTAGTACGAAAATTTGGAAATTTTGGGGACTGGTGTCCATGTTCAATTCCATACCCATCTCCAGTTCTTCCAAACGTGACCAAAGAAAATCAGATATTATTGAGCACGATATCGTTCTCTGTTCACAGTGACAGTATTTCCTGCAGTGTCTAAAAAAATAGGAGCCAATCAAACTTCTGCTCCAAAAGACCTAACTTAACCTAACCTAACCCACTCAAAAACCAAAACCATAGATTAAATATACTAGATATACTAGATATATAATATAATTTATTATATACCTACCACGGTCTTATATTATTAGGTCTGGCAATTTGATTATGAAACATGAGCTACGATCCAATGCACGCTGTCTAGTAATGTTATATTAGTGAACATATTACCTATGCATACCGTAGATGTAGACTACAAATACATTAGATCGATTTTGAAAGAGACCGCGACTCTCTCGTAGGAGAGTAGCATGAAGATGTTCGATTGTAGGTTACAAAATATCTTTCTTTATTACATTATATTACAATATAAAAGTTGAAAGTATGACGTGAGAATAAAGATGGAAATGGGAAACTGAAATCTATCCGATCGGCCAGTATATTCCCCGTAGTTCTTATACAGTTCGGCCTCTTTTGCTTGTCTTAAAATCTGTAGGTATATCATCCTTTTATCTTCGTTTAATCTTTTTAATTTTGTGATATTGTATTTTTATTGTCTTCCTGTATTGGAATCTGTGTCTATCTTCGCCTTTTTCTCCGTTTAAACCCTACCCGCTTGTCATCAAAGTTGGGTTCTTCAATGTTACTTTACGATTCGCGCCCTCTATTGCCGTCGCAGTATCGTCTGCCTGTACTTTTCAATATTCTGACCCTATCTCTTGATTCGTCCGCTAGATCGCGTCGTAGGTATGGTATTAGTCTTCTGAATGTTTGTATTATATGTCCTGTTTTTAGTGATGAACTTTAGTTCTCGTTTAGAACGTTGTAGGTACCTATCTTATGAATATACTTGGGCTGTTACAATCTTTAAATTATTTGCCGTGACGTATTTCACGTACGTTCCAAAAATATCCGGGACGTAATTTTCATACCTTTCAAAATTACCCGTGCCGCAATTTACGTTTACGTAGTTTATGATTGTAACCTTTTTTTAGGGGTCGCAATCGACCTACTCCGACAATTGTACATAATAAATATAAACCTATATAAACTATAAAGTTTTATATTAGTTTTATAGAAATAAATATTAATAAAGTAAAAAGTCGTTCAAAAATATGGATTTTTTCAAAATGTAGCATTCAAAATATTTATGGACTCAATCAACGATGGAAAAAAATAGATTTTTTGTCTATATAAAACTCATCACAGCGAACCGCCTTAAAAATTACATTTAATTATAGTTAGAGGTAGTTATATACGTATATATATGCATTTTTTAAAATAAAATTATGATTAGGTACTTATTCTTGGCAAGTTCAAAAGTTAATGATTTAAAAGAAAATTTTCATTTTATTATCTTTGACAATGCTTTTTATAGCTGTATCAATGTTTTTCCGCATACCTACAATATCAATATATAATTGTTTTGACAAGTCTCACTGTTGCATTTAAACACCATCTACGTAGGTACTTATACTTACTGCTTATTTACTTATGTAACTATACGTTTTTTTTAAAGTGTTGTGGTTCATTAACTGATCGCGGTTATGATTAAAAATATAAAATATTGATATTGATGTTAAAAGCCACTAGTTTACATAAAAAATGTATCAAATGTTGAACAAATTTCGGAGGGGATCCTTAATTCGTGGTTATATTTACGTATGATAATTTAGATATTAGATACCTACCATAGACTAAGATAGATATCTTTGATATCTGTTTTCTATGGTCCGTGATACCTACCTAATAAAATATAAAATACGGTGCAGTTACTCTATGGCACAGAACATAATGTTATATTGTTATGTCTTTGAATATCTATCAGTATCATAAATGATCGGTGACAATTTAAACGTTGAATATACCATGACAAAATAAACAGGTATGACAGCAACTTACATATTTTGGTTCAAATCGCGCAATCATGGTGGAAGCTTTTCTCCGCTTATCATTATCTCAGTATCTACGATTATCATGATTTTCGTTATCTTATTTTATTGCCGCCTTTTTTGTTTTTTTTTTAAAACAAATTTACTTTTAAGCATATTTTATAATTTGTTAATTAATCTTTAATTCGAATAAATATGCCACTCTGTGTATTTAATGGTTGTTTAAGTGGAAATAGACGTAAAGGTATTGTAAATAATTCCAAAATACATTTACATAAATTTCCTAAAAATGTAAAGTTGCGTGAGAAATGCTAGAACAAATTAAAAAAGGTTCAAACATACAAACCGTGAATTTTGAATCCGGTACTTTATAATAAGAATTATGATATTAATTTCACTATATAATTATATTATAGTTAGGTAATTAAAAATAATAATTAATGTACCTACTGTAAAAATATAGATTTTAGAATTAAACTTTATGCTTACCCTTAATTACATAAATAAAAGATTATTGAAGAAAATTGACATAATAATACTCAACAAATAACGAAAACAATGTAGGTAATTATCACACATACTATCTAAAATCATGCACCGGTCTACCGAGAAAAGAACATTGATAATATTTGGAGAAAAGCAATATGGCGGTACTTGCGTATCACAAAGTTGCCAGCATACCTGTTTATTTTGTCATGGAATATACAATGCAGTAGTTCTATCACAGAATAGATTAAATGGTTTTATAGGATTTATATATTGATATAAATTATTAAGTAATACTAAAAATTCTTTACTCATTTATAAAATATCTGATCATTACTGTTTGGTAAAAATTGTGAGTATCTAATATCCATATATTATTATACTATAAACTATTATAAATAAAAGTGAACAAAAAATAATGAACTTTTAATTACGTACACGTATTTCAACAACCATTTTGTAATTTTCAGTGCCAACCAAAAACTTCATGTTTTTATCGCGTATAAGAAACTATGGAATGTCTGAGCAAAAAATTACTTATCTTTTTCGATGCGGTGTGAAAACCATAGTAAGTATTTATGCACAAGAAATAACATGTCTAGGTATAGATTTTTTTTTTTTTAAATTTCAATTTAGGTATTATACCTATTAAAATAAGTTGTAACTAGTGGCGTATTTTCGTTATTATTCATAAGTATAAGCAGCTATAAAATATTTAATGCTCCCGACCTTCATAATCATTTAATATTTTTTTTTGGCTATTACCAATATTATAATTGTTCTGTGATAATATCAATGGCTTTTGTTACGAATAATTTGTGGAATATTGAGGAAATTACAGGACTGTGCTGTACCCTGGTAGTGAACATCATAAACATAGATAAAATATCATATTTAATACATATACAGGTATATATATTAACTAATTGTTATTCATAGATATATATGTCTATGTTACTACCACGGACTAAGATAGGATTTACTGGAATCGAAAGATTTATTAGTGGAACCAAAATGATGTTTAAGGACGGGCATGGATGAACAGTCATACATCTGGTATCACTAACGCCATCTATGACTAAAAGTTATATAAAGTTAATATTTACTTATTTGTGGTGATGATAAAATATGAAAATTGATATACGAATAATTTTCATATTATTATTATGTATTCAAATAATTGTTTAATTATATGTAATGATATAGGAATTTATTGAAATTAAATATATACATATTATATACAATTTAAATATATATATTTATTATATTCTGTCTCTGCCTTTGTTAAGTATTAACAAGTTTTGAACTTTTTTCTTTTTAGCATTATTTTTATTTTGGCTTTTGTTCATTATGAATAAATACTGACGAATTCTCATAATGATATCATGAGATATGATATACATTAGTATATCAGTTTTATGATTTGCACATGATAATTGTTGGTTAATATTCATCAAAAAAATTGTTTGAAGTCAGTTCAAATACAACATTATGGTCACAAAATTTGGAAAATTAATTTTCAAAAGCTGATAATATATTATAGACAAATTCATTTGGATGAGTCAAACCTCCTCGTGATTTCAGATTCACTAGTGCAGTTTCTGGTTTTTCAGCATATGAAGTTTTGCCTGAAAAAGTAATTTAACTTTATACTTATCAATATAGTATTAAACCATTAGAGAGCGTCAAATATGCGAGGTTTCTATTTACACTAGATCCACGGTTGTGGATTGTATGGTTGCGCATCGGATTAAATAAAATTACTCCAGAAAACGCAATCAACAATTTACTACAATACTCTATCTAGTTGTATATTCTGATAATAAAAATTGATTATCATTATTTTATTTATCAATAATTTGACCGCCAATTTTTAAATTTAAAATACTATTATAAATATGATACTAGTATATAAATAATATTTATCAATTATTATGGTCTTAACATTAGATTTTAGAGTAGGTAGTTACCATAATAATTTAATAATTTTTATTTTACTAAACAATTGAAAATATCTTGTTGTATTAAAAATCAGCATGAAATTTCTAAAACCACATTTGGCATACCAAAAGAGGAAAATTAAAAAATTAAATGGGAAACAGCATTAGGAATTTTTTATTACATATTAATTTTTATTTCACCTTCTTGAAGGTGCTATACCGCCACGTCATGAAATTAATGTGATGCCTTCAGAGGTTTGTTTGAGATAAAAATATTTCTATATTTTAAAATCGAGTAGGTACATTAAAAAAAATATATATTTTGGGTATTGATTCAATCTCAAAAATGTTCTATGTCAACTGGAACATTACAGTCTTCTGCACTAAGCAAAACATCAAATTTACTTCAGAACTCAGATCCAAAGAAAAAACAGGTAAAATATGCAGACAATTAAGCTCTAACTAGGTATCTATCATAACATCTTAATTGTAGGCACTACTTATCACAATACAGTAAAATAATGACTAATGATACTTATGGTATTTACAGATTGAATTTTTTCAAGATACTTTGTTTGAATCAGTATTTAAAAATATTTTAATAATTAGTTTACCCAAAAATTTGTTTAGTGACATAGAACATATAAAAACTGAAATAGTAATTTTATTTCATTAAAACAAGATTTCTCAAAATATATTGAAAAACAATTGTTTATAACTAAAGGTACCTATATATATGTAACTAATTATAAATAAATGTATAGAGCAAGTTTCTTGTTTGAAAAATCAGGATTCTAAAAAAAAAAATTTTCAAAGTTGGTAAATACATAATACCTATTTAGGTTTAAATAAGTTTAATTAAGTACCTGAGTTAGTTTTTTCATTACGTGTATTGTGTAAATGTTTGTTGTGTTATGTTCTCTAATCTTTTTTTTTGTTCTAACTTTCATATAATTAATGTTTATTATGTTAATTATCCTTAAATTTAATAAAAATAATAAAATATTTAATGATGTATTATTCTACTTTAATTACTGCATTTAGTATTTTTTAATTGATATTCACAAGCAAATAAGTTAATGTAATGTAATTATAACAGTCACAAAACGAATCGAGACTAAATAAAATTACAAATATATGTATTATTTATTATTTATAATAATTATATATATAAAAATTATGTATATGTATGATAAAAGCTAATAGAGTAATAAATTTAAATACCAGAATGCGCTAGTAGGTAAATTTTTCATCGCACTTTTTGGGCCGTAATATATTGAATTTTAATATGATCGATGCACAAAAATATTATCTACAACCGTGACTAGAACGATGAGACATTTGCAACCCGTTCCCATCCACAGCCCTAATCTTAGCGATACCAGTCCATAATATCTTGGTTCGTAGTTACTACCATAGTATTTATGATAAAAGTGAACTACTACTAATCAGTAATTATTGTGTCAGGCTATAAAAATTAAAAAAGGTTACATACTATTACCGAAAAAGCTCTTGCAATTTAAAATATTGAACATTTTCTTGAAATTTTAGAAATTACTATTAGTAATAAGTTACCAACCTACTTATAAGACTTGCGTGTTATGTACACTGTACAAGGTAAAGTAAAACATTATATTGAATCAAATTTTAATACCTACTTGATGTATTGTGTTATTTGTGTATTTTATGTAATATTTGTGTTGTCATGATGTTACATGTTAGAACAAGATTTGTGTTTAGATTAATTTTAGATTTATAATAAGCATTTGAATATGTGTATTTAAATAAAGGGTGGGGTAAGTCTGCATCACGGCTTTAGATATCTATGTAAAGTTGTCATCTGAATCGGTCTGAATTGGTTAGCCAAATGGTCACCAAACCAAAAATATACTTCCAATATTTATTATATATTTATTTTATTTTAATATTGAGAATTGTTCAAAATTAAAATATAGGTGTAAAAAAACTTAAATTTGTATATGGCTATATTACCTATATAGATATATTTTATTTTTTTGTTCACCACCCTATGCAAATCAAACGAGCTGCAACTGATAATAAGTATTAAGGATTTTGTATTATTACTGCGAATATCATAGATGTGTTGTCATGGTTGCAATATACCATGAAAACATACAATAAATACGACAGATAGCGCTATCGACCGATCTGATTATTATGCTGGATACAAATTTAAAACATGTTCACATTGAATTTTAAATAATATTCTATAATAATACAATTAATATAAACATTTTCTGTCATTAATCGTATCGATATTTGTGATCCATTAATTTGTGACCGGAGAAATATTTACCTTGAGTGTTCCGACATATACATATTGATCGTTTCCTTATATTGGACTGCTGTCAGTTTTTTTATTACTTGTTGATCAACGGTAATGATACACTTTTTACTTAACCCAAGCCAATTTTCTATCGAATTGAGTAGTGTGATTTGGGGGTTTCAGGCACATGGGCTTCTTCTGTGTAATGGAGGATTAATCCTCCGATACACACGTAGATACGCCGCCGCCGTAACCCAACCCATATCGTTCACCCTTCTCACTTTGGCCTAATATATTCATTTATACCTCCCCTTCATTCTGGTACCCCTCTAACATCTAGTGATGGGCGGAACCGACCATTTTTGATTATCGATAGTTTTGATGAACAACCGAGTGTTTTTCAAATGAATAGGTAGTATTATCTATCGAATGAATCACTGGATAGTAGATTGTGAATAGAAAGTATTATTTATTATGATATTTCGTCATGGTATTGTCTATCGAATATGTAAAAAATAGTTTCGATAGTCCGATAGTTTTAAAAACAATCGAGTCAATCGGTTGTGCTTCTCCCGGATAAAAATATTCGATAGTTTTTAAAAACAATCGAATAAATAGATACTTCAAAACTATCGAGTTGTACGATAGTTTTCACTCGATAGTGCCCATCACTACGTAACACCCCTTTTTTTTAAATATGTAGCTCTGAAATAGAATTACAATTAAAATGTTATCGTTTTACATAGGTACAAATAGGTATTATGGCAATATATCGTTTTAGCATTTTATAAGATTATAACAATACATTTCCTATACGCATACTATGAAGTAACGAAATATGAACCTTCATCATTACTTTAGTTAAAACTTAAAACTATACTTAGGAGAATAAGTATAACCGTATAAACATGCTAAATATATATTTAGCATGATAAATAGTACTAAGTATAACCGAATAAGCATGTTAAATAGTGCTAAGTATAATCGTATGAGTATGTTAAATATATAATACTCATAATAAACAAGAGATTACCTATATATACATACATCAGAAACTTATATTTTATTATAAGTGTATATTATGTTCTTGCACCTAAAAATCGTATATAATATAGACACATTATACATTCATAGTTATACTATACATACATTTATCTCTGTTCCTGTAAAATCAAAGCCAACGGTAATAGGTGATAAAAAGCGAGAAAAGTAGTTATTTTATCAAAATACCATCAAATTTACAATTTTATGTAAAGATAATACATATATACTCCTCTAAACATATAATCGTAAGTATATATATATATATATTATTATATCACGATTTACTGTAAAATATATAAAACATGTATATTTAATATTAAAATATAACAACAGAAAATACATATAGGTACATTACACATGGTTGAGATCAGTGCCGTAGCCAGGGGGAGGGCACTAGAGGCACGTGTTTTTTTTTTCTGTGGAAATGTCTCCTTTGGTGTGAACTTTTTTATTTTCGTGTATTGTAAGGGGAGTATTCAGCAATTCAAACAGAAATTATTTGCTAAAAATTTATAAAAACTCCACACCCTTTAATAATCAACAAATTTAAAAACTGAAAATTTGGTTAAAATTATAAACATTTTTTCCAGTGAACCTCGAAGAGATAGTTCATTAATTTTAATTAGCTAAGCCGTAAAAATAGTATATGTATAAAAATTTCGCCCTCAAAAAGACGTCAACTTTATATTTATAGTTCTGCTAAAATAAGCTAAATTTGAAAAAAAAACTCTTAGAGGTGTACTTCTAATGACACTGATAAAATTGTTATAAATAGTTAAATTAAAAATTATCATATTATAAAACCCTCTGGGTTTAAAACAAAACACCAATTAATCTCTTTTCAATTATAATTTTTACCCCTTAAAATACAAAATTTTGAAAAATGCCTTTTAGATAATTTTTATGTATAGTGTTTTTAAAAACAATACCATTTTTACATCATTTTTTAAATGGCGTGTTCATATTTTTTCTGATTTTAGATTCTGAGCATAGCGAGGGAGCTAATGGTTTTACAATAATATTTATTTATTTATTTTTTTTATTTTTCTGTAAACACTTTTTCTACCAGAAAGAGTGCTCCGATCTTTACAAGCTTACCCGGTTTTCGGTAGCAAATTGCATCTAGTTGGTACTTTAGAGGAGTCATTTTGTACAATTTTGATTTTAAGGGGTTGAAATGGGCATTTTAGGTGTAAATTGTTATTGTAATTTGTTTATTCGAGTTTCCCGGGTAACGATTACAATCATTGAATATTATATTATATTATATTATATTATCTATATTATATTTTTTTTTTCACCGAGCCTAAGCAATAAAGTATTAAGAGTTATGTATACTACACCGAAGCTACGCTCAGAATCGTTTTATTAAATGCAACGACTTATCATTGCTTTAAAATTCAATACATCTACTAAGAGTATCCTGACCAGTAGCGAAGTGCATCCACCCCTACTGAAACCTGACGAACGAAGTGCTTCCACCCCCTACTGACCGGCTTCTTTTCATAATGATGAAATACCGCAGGCCTTGGATATTACATTATAAATATAATTTGATGACCCTAAGAAGCACAATGAAATATTGTACTTTAGAACAACTAAAAATAGTCATACAAAATCCAGGCCCTCCCCCCCAAAAAATAAATTTCTAGCTACGTCACTGGTTGAGATGACCATTAGTTTTCAGCGATAAATGAATATTTTGCGAATAATATAGTAGATACATAATGTATCATTCGGCATACATTTTATTATATATATATATATATAAACGCATACGTATATAGGATATATGTGAATAATATGAATATGTTCAATGAATATTGTTCATGCATTAATTTGTAAGTGTATGTATATGTAATATGTATAGTTATGTGCGCGTGTGTACCTATGTATTGTAGTGAACGGCATTCGAGTAATAGATAATACGTTATAAATTTTTATCATGTATAAAAGACATGTTTAAAAAATATAAAGGATCGTGAATATAATATAATTAATAGTATAGCATATACAATATAATTTGAAAAAATGTCATGCATTTAGCATGTTAAATAATAAATATTACCAAGTATAAACGTAGAAGCATGCTAAATTTAAAATTAACATGTGAAATATTAGTATATATAAACGCAGGAGCATGTCGTTTATGAGTGTATAATGATGATATCTATACATTTACATACAAGTATTTGATTTTATCTATTTGTAAAAAATGTTTGATTAATATTATCATATAAACAATTAAATGTTGAAAGATTAGAAAGAAGTCTGAATGTAATACAACCAATGTCCAATAGTATAGAATATACAACATAATTTAGGAATATTTCATGTTTATATATTCGTTCATTGTAAAAAATTAGGATAAAACATGTATTTTTACACGTTTATTGATGTAGATACGTATTCTTGAATATATTTTAAAATATCAAATAATATATAATTTGAAATGTAAGATTACGCATAATCGAAGAACATTTCGTACTTTAA
Organism: Pemphigus obesinymphae; assembly: GCA_025469235.1. Taxonomy (NCBI): domain Eukaryota; kingdom Metazoa; phylum Arthropoda; class Insecta; order Hemiptera; family Aphididae; genus Pemphigus; species Pemphigus obesinymphae. The sequence goes on from JAIPRL010011762.1 coordinate 12,810, forward strand.
TGTTTAATATAATATTTTAACCGAATAAAGTTTATTAATATTAAAATAATAGGATAAAAATATAGTTATATACGAACATATGTATATAGTATACATATATATATATATATATATATATACACATATATGTATACATATATTTGATATATTAACAATTATTTATAGGAAATTAGAATAAATTATAGGTATATTTTTACATATTTATTGATGAAGATACCTATACTTCA
>JAIPRL010011763.1:0-13033 GCA_025469235.1 Pemphigus obesinymphae
TACATACACCACTTATTTTAATTTGTTTTGTACTATTTATATATATATATATATATAATATATACATGTTGCATATTTATATACACATAATATGTTATATAGGCCAGTAAAAATTTGGATTCAATTGGTCAAATTAATTAGATGGATTCTGGATATTGTTTCCTCTGTTTTTGGTTCGCCATGAGTACGAGATGTATTTGCCAGAGTTTTCAAACCCATTTTGAGAAGAAAATAAATTAAGTCGTTGGTTCACCTAACTGTCTTAAATTTTTCAATTTTGATGTATGTGTTGTATTAACATTTTGATCCATAACATAACTATAAAATATTTGCTGAATCAACGTAATAGATGTATCATACTTTTATTCATTTACATTCAGTAATTTATCTCACATACCTTTCGCAGTATCGCAACTCATTATGTAGTCTAATGACTGCTCATCTACTGATATAGGTAACAATGAAATGTTGAGCCTTAGCATATACCATCGACCATTTTTGCTGTACTTGAGTTAAACGCAATTGTGCCTCTGTGTTTGCTCTCTTTATCCAGTTTTATTATTTAATTTGGATATTTATAACTTTCATCTATTACAGTAAACAACGCCTCATATGATTTTAATATTACCATCATCTGGAATTTCCATTTTGCCCAATCGCTATTGCCGTTTAGTTTATTAATTTTAATAGATTCGTTTTCCATGGTAGGTAACAAATTTTATATTTTTATGTACACTATCTGTACACTAATAAATTTATAAAAAGCATTTTACGCACTTTACACGATTGACGCACTTACTACGCGAACACACTTCGATTTTTTTTTCCATGATTATATTACAAATTTCTATTTAAAAAAACATGTCTGGGTACTGGTAATATGTTTATAATCTATAGTGTGTGTTATCTTAACTATACTAATTCTACTGAGTCTCTTATTTAATATCAACAAAGTTAATAGACAGGTTTTGATAAATCAGCCATTGCTTGAGCGTTCTGGATGTCTTATAGGTAGAGATATTAAAATAATAATTTAAAAAATAGTAACATTCAACAAAAGTTAAATGAATCAAAAAGAAAAAATAATTATAATAAAAATCTTCTCTCAACTTTGACATTAAGCTTTATACAATTTGATGAAATTTCAGAAAAGAGGTAATTTTTTAAAATTAAATACAAGCACTCCACTAGAAATGAAATCCCCTCCAGAAGAAAAAAGTCCAAGAAAAATTAATTTTATTACACCAAAATTTGCCGGGGATTTAGACAGGTATCAGTTAAGTATACGGGATTCTGTATATGTTCTATGAGCTACTTGAGAAGTTTTAAAGTTAAGTGTTGAGGAATACGTTAGAAATCAAACATCTATACATAGTTATCAAAAAATATTTCGCCGCGAGTGGGGTGATTTAATAAAATTAAAATTAAAATATTGAATATTATTATATTAATAAATATTAAAATTTCAACAATCTCCAGCAAATTACGAGGTTGTACATTGGGACGGAAAATTATAACCAAACACTAAAATCAAAAATTGAACTTTCAAACGACTACCAATTGTGATAAAAAACAAAAATATAGAACAAATTATAGGCGTTCCATATTTTGAGCAATCACTAGGTGAAGAACAGGATATAGCTATGTACAATACAGTACAAGAATAGGGATTATGTGATATTGTTCAAGCTTTGTCTGCGTCAGGTTCCTTAGATGGAGCATGTATTTTAATAGAACAAAAACAAGATAAAAACCTACTTTATCATCCTTGTAGACATTATATTTACGAGCTAATTTTAAAATCCGTTTTTGAAATTAAAATACCTTAAGTAAAATCAAGCGCAGTCATTCCATTATTCAGGAACCTCCAAAAAAAAATTTTAAAAATGGTACGAATTAATAAATATAATAGTCGAATTGAAGATCAAACGTGTGGTGCTGTTTTAGAAAATGATAAGGAAGTTAAAAATTAAACATTCTCGTGGATATTATTGCGAAATTTTAGAATTAGTACTTATTATTATTGGTGGAGATTTGGAAAAAAAATTAAAGTTCATCCTCCTGGTACCATGTATCAAGCCTGATGGATGGGACGAGCAATTTATTGATTAAAAGTTTTTTTTTTTAGAGATCAATATAGTTTTGCTAATTCTACAAAAAAATAGCAATTGGAGAGATTTGTGTGTTTATTATACAATTAAATGTTAATGCTTGGCTTACTTGCATATTGCCAGTCAAATTCCCTAATAATGACTTACAATTTATTAAATACTTGAAATTATTTGAAACAACTGATAGAGCCATATCTAGAGTATCGATTAAAATACTATGTAATCATTTGTGGTACTTAACCGAAGATACTGCAGCAATATCTTTTTTCGATGATTCTGTACCACCAAGAATAAAGCATCAGATGGTAAAAGCTTTAATGAAAGCGATAGAAAAGCCAGTAAAATTACTTAATTCAGTCAAACCAAATAAATGATCAATTTATAGGTAAGTAAACAAATTATATTTATACTATATATTTAAGAAGTTTTATAATTCATAAAAAGACATTTTAAGTTTTTCAGAAAAAAATATAGATGCATTTATTTTACAAGATAGCTTAAAACTATTTTTCCAATTTAACATTGATGATGGATTTTTAAAAAATGAACCGATATCTTGGGAATCCAGTACAGATTCCATAAATGCTAAAAACTATGGTGTATAATCTTGTTTTTTATAGTTATTTATTGCCTTTTTGTATATCTAATTTTTATATTCGTGGGTTAAATAAAGATAAACACATTTTCAAAAAAAAAAAATATTTTATTTGTTTTCTGAAAAAAATTTAAAACATCAAGAAAATGTGAAAGTGAATCACGATTGACTCGAAAGCATGTCGCGATCAACTAGTCGATCGCGATCGGCCTGTTGACCACTCCTACAGTATATTTCATATAATTTCTTCAAAAATATGTTTATGAAAGACAGACAAAAGGTTCATATTAGAATGGTTTTAAAGGTAATATAAATATTATAATATATAATATAAGAATACTATTTCTGAATGAATTTCATCGATTTTATACAATACTTTAATTATATTTTTCAATAATATTTGTTCAAAAACCTAATTTTTTTTTTTTTAATTACATTAACTTTCTAATTAATATTTTGCAAAACACCGATACGATAGTCTCTGAAATATTTTTAGTACTGACAATCTATTGGTGTGGCGTCCTCTTAATATAGAAAAAAAATGAATAAAGTTAATTATTTTGACATTTCGATAGTATTGACTTTCAACTTTTGACTTTATGATATAAGTTTATTCCATTAAATTTTAATTTAAATAATAATTTGTGCTAATAAAATTAATTAATTTTTAATTATTATTTAAAAGTAATTTTCATGAAGTAACCCAATATTATTACACATTTTTCATAATATTATTATATAAGGCCCAAGAAAATAATGATGACATTGACATTTATTGTTAAATCTTAATAACACGTGTTTATATTGCGGTTATACCACTCATATCTTGTTATATTTATTTTTGTTATTATTATAGTATTTGTAGAAAGTATATGCTGTAATTTCACCTGTAGATCTTACATGAGTAGTAACAATCGTTTATATCGATTAATAGTTACAAAACACCTGAGCGCTGTTGTATACTATGGGGCTACGAGTCACACACTGTAATGATTCAGGACTGTATACTTGGAGTATATATACTTATACAAGCGGCCAGCTATATATTTGATATTATTCATACAAAAATAAATTGTATTAAGTACATATTTATTATAAATATAAATTATTATCAATAGTTAATCAAAAATTATATTATAATATATACTGTAGTCTATATCAGGGTTGAGCAGTATCACAGGTACAATTGTATCTTGTATCAAGATACATTAAATGATATAAAATCTAATAGTTTGTAATCACATTTTTAAAAATTTTTCTTCCTATTCTCATATTATAAAAATAAAACAATTATTTTGATATTTGTTATGAATTGTTCTAGATTTTCATACTTGAATTTCATTAGGTATACTGTGACAACACAAAATTATGAAAAATGTACAATATAATTTGATAATCAAATATGAAATAACCTTGAGTAATTGTGATTGAAATACTATAAAATATTACCTATTATTATTGTTTTATAATATTTCAAATATAAAATTTTTATGTAATACCTATAGGTACCCATGTTATGAATAAAATTATAATCTGATAATATTTATTTAAATTCATATATCAATATCAATTCATATAATCAATATCACTCTTCTATAAAATATTTTGATACTTATGTAGCATTGTAGCTATATTCAAATATGATATGTCCAATTTTATTTACGATTCTATAATATGATAAATTTACTTTTATATTATTATTAATTAATATTTTGAGAAATATTTAATAAAATATTTTATTTTTATATAAAATGGTAATAAGTAGATTATAACAATTTTTACTATAAATTGAGTATCTTGTATCTTTTATGTATCTTGTACCTGTTTTACAAACGAAATGTATCATCTTTCAAGATACCAAAAATGAATTATGTATCAAGATACATTACTGTTATAAAGATATTTTACTTTTATAGTATCTTGACTAACCCTGGTATATATTACATAATGCATAATATTGATTTCCTTGAAAGACAGATCATAGATTAAACCAGACCATCATAAATGGTAAGTTGGACTTCCATACTTTAAAACGAAGTTCAGCTGACAAATTTTAACTTAATTAACGTTCTTTACTTATTAAAATACGTAAAATAAGTTACGAAAGAAAATTTTTAATTTTAATTTTAAATCATAATGCGTGGCATATAGAAATATACCCAACTCACACGTCCGTGAAGTTGCCCGTGCAAGGTTAAACGGCTGACTACAAATTTGGTTATTACTTAGTAAGTTATAAGGAAGTATTTGTAAGCATAAATTCAAAATTCTTAAGCCTAACCCCAACTGAATATCATTGTAATTTTATTTCACGGCTAACTTATCGCTTATATAACTTACACAACGCGACTTTCGATTTTTAAACTTTTGACTTCGCCAAAAATTTGTAATTCTTTAGTAAGTATTCGTAAGGTACTAACCGAAATTTGTAGTATCGTATTTTCTGTAAGTTCTGACATGTTGAACTTTCGTTGCCGGCTAACTTATCGGGAGCCGCGTAACCGCGTACAATTTTAACTTTACCGTATGTATATAGTAGTCTTTGGTTATGACTTATGATATAAAAGAAAGAAGATTGAAGGAGGTAAATAAGTTGTGGAACACTATAATTGGAATAATATTGAGAGTACGATAAACGGATATATATTGTATGGAATATGTTAAATTAATGGGTATCGCCGAGTCAGACAGCTTGGGTATAACCCCCGTGGTGTTCATCTTCGAAACCCAATTACGACCTTTTGTATTTATATTGTGTATCAAACCTAGTTATTACCTATAATTATTATACGGTTTTTATATTATACAAACGATATATATCAGGTTTCTTTGATACGTGTTCATGATATTTGATATTTGATTCAACTCTTACATAATATAATAAACACTTACTATAAACAGGAAATCATCGAAGATATTAGGTTTTATTATTAGATAATGTAATGACTTCAATAATCCTGTAGTTATTAAAACATTATATACTTCTTAAGTCCGATCAAAATTAAAATATAACATTGTGGTTGGGTTGCCATACGTAAAATATAAAAGTCTATGCTTAGATAATATTCAAGACTGTTTTCTACGGTTTATGGTATTAAAATGTAACAGAAATCGTATACAACGAGTCAAAAATAAATATTATACATAAAAATAAATATTAAATGTATAAAATGTTAAAAATACGGCATACGCCCGGTTTTTATTGTGTTCTTTGGGTTCTATTATATATTATACAAGACAATTTAAGAAATATGAAAATCTAACAATTAAAAAATATTTAAATACATTTTAAAAGAAATTTAAAAATAGTCCTGTGTTAGTACCACTTTTTATTATCACGTAATCGCGATATTTGTAAAACAAAAACATAATAACGCAAAAAAAAAAAAGAAAAATTATTATATGCCGTATTTTCAATATGCTATATATTTTACACTCGACAAAAATGAAAATTAAGATAATTTTCGCAAAACCGTGTATCTTACCAAATATAGGTTTACGTTTTATCGAATAAATAAATATAACTTTAATATAGTAAACTTTTATGTTTTCAAAATATTTATTTTATCGTTTTTATTTCTTTGAAAAACCTTTTTTGCATTTACCTAATTGGACAAACTAATAGGTGATAAAATTGTATATTCAAAACCATTGGGAAAATATACAATGAAAAATGTATATGAACACACAGATACTGATTGGCGAATGAAATTTTGCAAAAAATACTCATTTGGCTAAAAATAAAACTCATGAATATAATATATCAATTCCGAAAGAAATTTAAATTCCAAAGTCAGTAGCTTCAATTCCAAAACCTAGTATCGAAGAAATAAGATCAAAAAAATACTCACGATTTTCAATTTAATTACAGTTGGGAGAAAAATGCTTATTTCTATTTTTTATTCAGTTTTAATATAAATATAAATTTAAAATTTAATTAAATATATAAATATTTTCTATATATTATATTATATATATGAAATATACACACAGTATTATATATTTAATTAGATCTATCTAAGTACCTATAATCAATATAATTATTATAATACCATAGTTGTACTCATAATTACACTAATAAACGTATTATTAATATAATCATTGATCATAAGATGTAAACCTAAATTTATTAAAACAATGGGACTTACGAAAATACGAGTAATTAAGACAATTTTCATAAGTCCAAATGTTTAGATAAATGTTGGTACACATTTTATCATATAAAATAAATATTAAATAAATAAAATAAAATAATAAATAAATTTTAATACATAGAATATTAAAAATACGGTAAATAATAATTTTTTTTTTTTTTGCGTAAATATTTTTTTGTTTTACAAATATCGCGATTACTCGATAGTAAAAAGTGGTACTAACACGGGACTATTTTAAATTACTTTTAAAATGTATTTAAGTATTTTTTAGTTGTTAGATTTTCATATTTCTTAAATTGTTTTATATAATATATAATAGAACCCAAAGAACACATTAAAAACCGGGCGTATGCTGTATTTTTAACATTTTATATATTTAATATTTATTTTTATGTATTATATTTATTTATATACGATAAAATATACATCAAAATTTAGCAAAACACATGGACTTACAAATATTGTCTTGGTTTTTTGTTTTCATCCAATATAACAGAAAATATAAACAAATAACTTAAGCCGCACTGGTGATTCCTCTATAAAAGCATAGGCCACCGCCACGCCGTGTGATCTTGTGACGTCACGCGTCATTCTTATTTAAGCTCTAGTGCTTCAACGAATCGACGTAGACAAATTTTACTACTATCATCAATTTTATTAATTATTTATTTATCAATTGAGCCTATGTTAGTTTTTTGTTTCATGGTCCTTTAAATATTTGTATTATTGAATTATTAATATATAGCTATTAATTATTTGTATGTTAATGTTGAACTAAAAATTTTAAATTATTGAATTTGGATCATATGATCTGTTTAAATTTGAAATAAATAAATAAAGTGTTATAAACCTGTAAATATAATAAATTTTAATGTATTATCGTGTGTCCGTCTAAGTGGTTATGACATTATGCCAATACTATTATGTACGTACACAATAATATGAATTCGATGTACATAAAAAATGATAAATCCAATTGTGTGCTGCACGATGTTATAATTATCTTATTCTAGTTATCTCTGTAGTTCTAAATATTTTTCTACCTTTCTGATAAGGGGATAAAAATATAATCTTTTCGACCTTTATTCTTATTCTAGAAGTTCTAGAAGTTTCTGACGTTGGTACACAACAGTTTTTACAGTATATGCGATACAAGAATTGAATACAAGAGAAAAGTTTAATGCTACCAATGTTACCATAATATAATTACCACAAAAAATAGCACAATAAATATTATGAAAAAAGTACGAATCAATATCTAACTTAACTGCAAAGTATATTCTGATGATTATGATCTGATTGGAACTTGGGTAACGATAGTTATTTTTCTCCAGTCAGAATTGGTGGAAATTGGGTTTAGGGGGTGTGGACGACTCCTCACTTTCAAAATTAGTTGGTAAAATGAAGTCTAAAAATAAGTAAAAATGTATTACATATTTTGTATTTTTTATATTTTGCTTATTTAGCTTTTTGGGAGGAAATGAGCCAACCGACAATTAGTCAGTAGGTCCAGGGATCATTTTGCAAATTAATAAAAAAATAAATTATGACCTATTTTTTTTTTTTACTTATTAACTTTTTTTGGAAACTGAGTTGGCACTGTCGTCACTACGTGATTTATTGTTTGTTTATTAAACACCTGATTACTGCGTCATATTAATATTGTATACGTATCATATATTTTCGTTTATTCGTCAGCTGATAATTAAGACATTACCTATATACGTAGTATATTTGAATTGAATATAGTAGTTGTAATGTATTAATAAGCTGATAATAATTTAAATATCACATTGTGTGCATGGCATATTTTAATTACATATGGGCCATTTATTTGAATTTAGTATGTTGCGTTTAATTATATCGTATCTATTATATTTATTTCACAAATACCCAAGTGTTAACATATTATATATTTCCAAGGCTAGATATGAACGGGTAAAAAGTTAAGTTTATTTCAATTAAGTTTCTTAATACATTACTTTTTTTTCATATGAGGTAACTTTTAATTTAATAAAATACTATTTTTGAAAAATTTACATATTAACTTCAGGTTAACGTTATACAAAAGTAACTAAATTAATTAAATTTTGTCCGAAGAACAAATGCAAATTTTTTAAATAAAAAAAAAAAACTTTTTGTAAAGATAGGAAAGTTTACTAATTATACTATTTAGATAGACTTTATATAAATAAGGTTATAAGAAAACTATATTATTTTGTGTTATTTTTATAAAATTTAGATGTCAAGCAATATTGTTTAGGGAAATTTCCAATTACCGATAAACCGATGTCAAGACGATTACATGAGGGCATGAGGTAAATGGCAAATTTTCATTTTATTGGCTCATGTGATATTGCTCAAATGCCTATTTAGTATTACCTATTTTCTTCGACACTATCAATATTGTCGTGTTGATCTATATTTAATTGAATTTTGTGATTGAATGAAGTAATTTATAGTAAATATTCAATTTATCGGCTTAAGCGATACACGCTTGTTTAGTTTTCGAGTCCTATTTGTCGATATTTTCGATTCTAATTGCATTAATGAAAATTATATTGACACAATACTATTTTTTATAAATATTACAATACTATTACTTATTATTATGTTGCTATATTTAAATATATTTTTAAGTTATTTTAAGTTAAGATATTTATTTGTATTAAAATTTTTTAAAAATTACCTACACAGAACCTCTTAAAAACCATGTTTACAACTTCCTCTTAAAGTAATTCGTTTACTTCCCCAGCTTTGTGTATTTATTATGTATTTCGCGATGTTTTCAGAACTATATCTTAAAATAAAAATAAATTCTGAATGTCTACTCTGCGGGTGTGCTAAAATTCTAGTTTCTGAACGTATTTTAAACATTAAGTATACTATAATTTCATAAACAATTTGTTTTACCTATTATACTTATATACAGATACATAAAACTAACTAAGTTAATACAAATTATAAATATTGATATTGATAATTACCTATGACAATGAATTCTAAAGACAGACAAACGTAAAATATACGTCTAATATAGAATGAATAAAATCTCGTATATCTTCCTTGGAACTAAATCAACATACTCGTAGCTATGTACTAGTGACAATAGACGGATAGAAAGAAAGTTTCTAGTCTTATGTTTAGAAACCTGAAACGAAATTAGCGAGCTATACAATAAATTAATGCATTTAAATCCAAACACTATAAGTACGTAGTATTATAATGTTGTTATATAATATGTTCATGAATTAACAACCGAATTTCTGACACAAACTAGGAGCAATGATAAATAAATATAGACTTCTTGGAAATCTATCATACAAAAATACAGAGATTAATTACTAGCAGAGAATAAAGGGATCATTTAATTTGGAAAGAATCATCCTAAAAAGTGTAGGATAAGCATATAAAAGACAGACCTATGCTACTAGCAAGTACACAATCTTCACGCTCGACGGTTTTTCGAAATAACACCTCTTCGGGTCATTTTTTCATATTTTTTGAGTTAGAATAATTTAATTAAAAGAATAATTTTCAAGTTTTGTGTATTATTAACTTTATGGAATATGGAATATACTTTATGCAACTTTGTGGAATATATTTTGTTTGGTGTGTGTGAACTTATGTGAACAATAAAATTTATTAAACAATCGACGGAAACTTGATTTTAAATAAATCTTATCTCCGTCTTCAAAAATACATCTCTGGAAAGTGTACTCTGAGGTTTAAGGGCTTTCACATTTCAATTGTACTATATAAATAATGGAATGTTGTTAAACATAATACAAAAATATGCATTTACATCCATTTAATTTATCCCGCAAAATATTCTTTAAAAAATTTAACTTGGTTATATCATATAATATGCTTTTAATATTATGTATCTTTAAACGTAAATGTTGTTTTATACGATACTACTTTAGATATTGGGACTTGAGTCAGAGATATTTATGAAAGCATAGAAGTGTTCCAAGAGAACAATATACTTACCTTGAATCGTCCACACATATTGAAAAACCACCCTACCGCTGCGTATCAGCTTGTATTTATAAGTGTTTATTTTCTCAGTTTTTGTAAGAAATAAATTTGTTCCGGTAATCGTCTATTTGTATTTTTAAATAACAAATAAGTTATAAAGGTGGTCAACCCATATCAGTGATACAATAGTGACAAATAATATTTTTGGTTATATTTCTATACAACAATAATTATTCGGTGTACAGGATTCGATAGCGTCACGGTTTTTACCGACAATGCCAGCAGGTCAGATACAGATTTATATTTCAAAAAAATAAAAAAGATTTTTTTTTTAGGTACGTTATTCTCTCATTGTAGTGAGTATAATATTGGATAAATTCGAAACGTTTTCGAAACGTATTTTGACATTTTATTTTGAAAGCGATGAATGAATCTCTACATGCAATGTAAGCCACATGGCAATTGAATGGTATTATATTCAGCAAGGTATTGAGCCGATGTCGATAGAGTCGTATTCAACATTTTTATAATGTAATACTATATATTATATTATATAATGTAGGATAAAAATTTTTATTTTATCATTATTAATTCACGCCTTCCTAAATATCAAATATACAAGTAAAAATGATTAGGAAAAAGTCGAAATCATGTTTTTAAAAATAAGAAACAAATCAAATACAATATTGTATTAAACAAAAAAAAAAAATCATTAATTTGACCAGCTTTGCTTACGCTATTAAACTATAGGTATTATATATAAACCAGTTTCAATTCAACACTTAACGAGTGCAACTCCTTGTAAGTGTAAATCCTTTTAAACTAGACAACTTGTAAGTTCAATATCTTTTGAGTGCGAAATCGTAAATTTATAACCCCATTTGGATGTGACACCTTGTCCAAAAATGTCAATAAAACCTAGAAAAATAGTTTGAATTATCTATACATACAAGCAAAATTCTACCATCAATATATAAATTATGGATAAATCACCAAGCCTGTTCAAATTTGCACCTAAAATTGAGTGTTACAAATAAAATTACATAAAAATATTTTAAATTACTTTGTCCTTAAGTACTTCCCATAATGCCAAAGAACATTCCTTTACTATTTTTGACACGGTTAAATTTCCAATTCTAAACGAATATATTATACTAACCATACTTTCACCAGTCGCTAAATACCTATAATGTTTTATGAAAAAACACGATTAGATTATAATATACAAATTTACTTAATTAACAGAAGTACCTTAATATTGCAGATAAAATTTCTCTAGGTGACAGAACATTGTAATAATAATAATAATAATAATAATAATAATAATCTGCAAGGTAATCTAAAAATTAAAGGTGCGACTAAACCCACAAGGTCTTCAAAATTTGATTAACTCATTCTCATAAAATTAAAAAACATGAAAGAACTATATAATTGTCGTTCTTTGATGAAAGTGGAATAATGGTCGTAATGTCCACGTTCCTTAAAAATAGGCCGAACATACCATCTTCAAATTCAAATTTTTTTTCTATAATTTTCGTAATTTTAATTTTTTCGTAAATTTCTATATTTTTTTATATTTTGACTGATTTAGATTATTAATCTGTTAAATAAAATACATTATTTTACTTACCTATTATTCATGAAGTATACAGCACAAGTAATAATCAATTTTCTTTGTAAATTTTATACTCACGAAATTCTGATGTCATTATTTAAATAATAAGTGTATAGGTATAATGATTAATAGTACCTACAGAATTTAACATGTAATGGATAATATAATATGTAATAGCATTGATTATATTATAATATATAATCAATGGTAATAGGTAATTTCCCGCGTAAAATTGAAAATTAAGTTATAATATTAATAACAATAATATATGTTATCTCTGGTTACCAAAAATTCTTCAATTCTGTGCTGTTATTTTTAACGTAAAGAATTTCCCGTGAAAATTTTCTAAATAATCAAAAATCACGTTATCACGGTAAGTTGTGAACCTGCCTGCCCACAAGTAGCTATACCAATAAGAAATTCCCATTATTTTATGAGATTTGGCCATACTATTAAGGCGGCTCTCTGCTTCATCAATTTTTCATCAAAACGACCTAAGCGACTGACAAATTTTAAGGTACTTATATTCGTTCGATTTAAAAAATGTAAAGATGTTTGAATTGGTGAACAAGTTTAC
>JAIPRL010011764.1:0-13032 GCA_025469235.1 Pemphigus obesinymphae
AGTATATGGTAGGTATATGTTTTTGTTGTACTCAAACGAGTCGTGGTCTTTCCGATAAAATTTAAAATGTGCGCTAACGAGTCGTCCGTTTTCAGGTAAACGATATTTTTACTGTGCGCAAACGAGTTGTCCGTTTTCAGGTCAACGATATTATTACTGTGCGCAAACGAGTCGTCGATTTTCAGGTAAAAAATTTTGAATGTGTGCAAACGAGTTGCACCGAGATGGAAGAGTGTGTACAGCGTGTATATGTGTGGGTGTGTACGTATACTTAAAAACTATTTGACGAGGTAAACTTAACAACTAGTAAAAATGGTAACTCTGGTGTATGGTAATTAAAATTTCATGTATTGCTGTTACGAATAATAATAATCCAATGACAAATAGTAAAAATTCACAGCAACACACAAATAAACAAAAGTAATATAAAAAAGGTAGGTACGTAATAATAAATAATTGCCTGGTTGGCACAACCAATTGAAATATATTACAATAAATAAAATAAAAACTCACGATCTTTGTCGGTGTGAAGACTGGCCAGGTGAACACATGTACCTAAATCTAAATAAATAAAATACACGTACACACAATTATAACAAAAATAATTTATAGACACGATTGATAACGAGGTAAAATAATATGGTGAGTAACAATTAAGTAATTAACAATTTTACAATATTGGATATTAGATTCTAAATTACAATAGATATAATATCAGATTCACACGAGATGATTTTTTGGCTATTAGAGCAGGAAATAATCATTGACATGCGTATAGAATGATTAAAATTTGGCTATAAGAGCCGAAAACGTATTTATCGTTAAGAATAAGTGAGCGATTAGCTCCTTACAATTTTTTCCTGATCAGGGAGAAAAAAGGGTACCATTCTTAACAAAATAACACTCTTTTGGCGAACTAAATGTTTATGACAAAAAAAAAAAATTATATACTTGTTCGCAACGAACATCCGACCGACAACTGGTGTGGCACACAACTGGGTAGGTACATAATCAATTTTAATAAAATTCAACAATACTAATTCACAAAACAGATAATACATTTCTTATAATTAATGTGTGTGTGTATGTGTGTGTGTGGCTGACCGGTGACAACGGCGACCGTGAAAACAAATAATAATAATATTTTAGATTATCGTAATTAATTTATACATAATACAATAATAGAACTTATAATATTCAAGCCTCAACAATCCTCTTATGTTTTGTTTCGGAGAATATGAATATTCCATAGATATTTTTCAACGTGACCCAACAGCAAAACTTTTTTTAAATAAAACTGTTTCTGCTGTCAGTTTATATGCATACAAAATTATGATAAGGGAAAGAGAAGATAATCATTTGTTTCATTATGAGACTTTGTTCAATCAGTATTTAGTAGTTTAATAATAATAAAATACAATTAAATATGTTATATAACGCTTCTTACTAACATTCAAATATTTTAAACGTTATTTTGGGTGATTACACTTGAAAAGACATTGTGTCTATAGCGAGTTCCACCCAAAAAGAGTTGAACAATCACAATTTTTTTCCCGAGCAATGCCGGGTAATTCAACTGGTTTTATATAAATGTAAAAAAATGATATTTTATTACCTACTGTATGCTTGTTTTTACACTATTCAATAACGAACGTTGTCCACATTAAATAATAAATATTGATTAAAAATTGAATAATATTATATCAAAATATTTAACATATCGGGAAAACAAATTAGCTCCAGAGTGCTGCTATGGAGCTGCGGTTTTCCCACTGTACTAATTTGGGAATATATACTTATAGTATATATTATACCTACTTTTACCGGCGGCCAGCTATATATTTTAAGTTATTCATACTAAAAATAAGTTTTGTAAGTACCCATATATTTATAATAAATGTATATTATTACTTAATATTTAATCAAGAATGACTTAAATTACTATAATATAGTGACTACTACTATTACTACTATAACATATAACCTATGTATAATATTTTGTACATAATAGTTGATACTGTTATCTTTAAAAGTCAAAGAAACATTTGGCTTCAGCCTAACATTACTTGTAAGTATGTGAACTTCAAAATAAAGTCCGTCTGATAAATGTTAAATTTATAACGTTCATAAAATCTTAAGTATGGATAATACATAGGTTTACGTTCGAACAGAAAATTTTAAATTTTAATTTTAAATCATATAGCGCGTGGCATATGGAAATATGCCCAACTCACTAATTTCAAATCTTAACAACATAAAAACTAAAAACGGTAAACTTTTTATAAATGTTGTTTTGAAATAAATGCATTAGATAATTAAATTAGGTACGTTAAATACAGAAAATAAATAAAAAATATGATGCTTACTAAAGCAGATTTATAACAATAAATTGTATACTATAAAAATTACTTAAATTTTTTTTTAATATCAATAATTATTTTATGCTATTAGAATGAAACTGTTATTATATAAGTAGGTATAAAGTAGGTATATACTTTAATAATAAAATATTTTCTTATTGAATATTTTTAAAATTCAACACGAGTTTTCATTTTCAAATGTTTACTAAGCAAAAACTATTTAAAATATAGTTATTAAATATGGATTTATCTCTTTTAAGTACATATAATATTTACATAATATTATGTAAAATATTTAATACGCACAAATTATTATTGGCTTATGTTAAATTTTAAACATTAGCTTTATAATAGAAATTCTCAATGTAAACATATAATCTATATGTAAAATATATTATTTTTGTATAATAGACAATTATTACTAGAGAATGAGTATGACGATACTATATATATATATATAGTTACATAAATAACTAATGGAATTAAACACAAATAAAAAATGAATACCTTGTAAATTGTTATTAATTATAGATACATAATTCATCAATATGTTTTTTGGTATTTATCCATTTATCATATAGTATATTATAATATTCAATTGATACGACAATTTAATTTGAAAATCGTTTAGAGTTAGTTTGAATTTTTTAACTTCGATGAGTTTGATAATTAGTATATTTTGTGAGTGCAGATAAATTTGTACCATAATTTCACAATAAATGAATACTACATTCGAAAAAATAAATCATTATTTTAGAATATAATCTTTTGGTTACATTAGAATCACTATAAACTTTTCAAAATTAATATATATTATTAACCAGCATGGTGTACAGTTATGAATATCATAATTTGAATGTATCTATTATAGACTATAGCCTATAGGTTATAGCAGTTACAATCCCTCTAAAATTAGGTAGTTGACATTTTCGCAACCACAATAATATTAGCATTAATCATAAATAAATAATCATCAAAAATTGGTACAAGAAAGATAAACTATTATTGTTTAATTTTTTTTAGTTATCATGATCCATTTGTAAAACTAGACATTTTAAAAACTTAATCATTAGTTTATGTTTTGTATACAATTTGCCAATGAGTTTACTATATTTTAATCCAAATTCTATAATTCGTTTAAAATTAACTATGAATAACATTAGCAATCCATTTACTTACTAAATATTATACCTACAGATTAAAAAGGAATTAAGAGGAAAGATTAAGATAGTCAATCAGTAAGAGTGATATTGAGGAAATATTTGGAAGAAAATATGAATAGAGGGAGAACTAATAAATGGCTAGCTTAACAATTTCGAAGGAGAAAATTATTTTTTTCCCCAAAACTATAATACATATTTCTGCTTTTTAAAATACCATGTTTTTTTGGGAAGATTTTATTTAACAGTTTTGTGCCTAACAATATAATTAAAAAATTTACGAAATTCCCCTAAATATTAGGGGAAATTTTAAATAACCTGTTAGACGTAGTGATGCACGAAGCAACACCAAGACCAAGACCGTGGCAGTATTGGTCTTGGTCTTGGTCTTGTTGACTCAGTAAAAGTCAGTCTTGGTCTTGGTCTTGATCTTGTTGAATGAATCTTGTTCTTGGTTTTGGTAACTCAGTTTTGGTTTTAGTCTTGGTTTTGCAAAATTCTTGCAGCCTTGATTTTTTTTTTTTTACCAAAATTATAAATAAGAATAAATTATTTATTTATACGAACACAAGGGGGGATACAGGGAGAAATGGGGGTAATCCCCCCTACCGTTCACAAAAAATAATTAGTTAGATCCTGTGTAGTTGACTGTTTTCGATAACACCGAATTTTCAAGAAATAGTAGAATATCTGTTTACCCATATATTCGATAAACGATAATCATTTCCAAAGATATTACAATAGGATATTGATGATTGCATTACGAGAAATCTGTAGATTTGGTGTGGAATTATAAATAATGTATACCAAGAAAAGCAATGTAACAAAAACGTATTTAATTCATTCATTTTTATTTTATTTAAAAGCAAGACTTGCAAGGGTCTTGCAGTCAAGTCTTGGTCTTGCATTATAAGTCTTGGTCTTGCATACATTTTTATTTCAGTCTTGCTATGAAATAGTAAAATCTTGGTCTTGGTCTTGCTAGCTCTAGTACAGTCTTGGTCTTGGTCTTGATCTTGCATTTTTGCAAGACCAAGACCAAGACTGCAAGACCAAGACCGAATTTGTCCATCACTATTCAAACGACCGGTTTTATCCTATATATTTACTATATAGTTTTTAATTTTTTCAGATTGATGGTAACACTGACGAAAAGAATGTACAAGAGAATTTCATCGGCGCTCTAATGGAAATGATGAAAACCGATAATTTTCCAGTTCACCGTCAAGAAAACCAGTGCAAAGATGAAAAGAATGGTGAAAGAGACTTAGCTCTACAAGACCTGGACGAAAAAGTGACTGCAGCGGGGAAGTCTGTGACCGGCCCGGCAGTCCCACTTCAAAATGGTCACATACCGAATAGGAATCAAGGGCAATATCTGCGTTATGATGTACGAAACATGTACGCTCAAATAGGATCGTATCCTCCTAATGATTCTGTATTATAATATGTATAGGTATATATAATAAATTAATGAATCATATGTCATTTTACTATCACTATAATAAAAAAAGAAAATTTGAATCTACCTTTATGACAACGGAACCCACATACATTACAATATAAAATGTTTATTTAATTATGTCTATATTTATGATTTTCAATTTGTTTTGTAACCATTATTATTTAATAAAAGTGATAACATCAAATTACCGGTAAATTAAATAAACGTGAAATGACCATTGATAATTTTGTATGCATAATATTATATAATTTTGATATATTTTATTGTTAAATTCTACAAATAAAATAAAAGTTGTTGTTTTAGTTTAGTTAAAGCGTTTTACCGCAAAATGTTGTGTATATATTATAGATATTTGATTAGTATTTACCGTCAATTACACAATATAAAATGTTTATACAAAATGGAATTATGATAAATAATGTCCCGATTACATATAAAAAAACCCCCGTCTTTATTACTTATTAATTTCATAAGAGGAGTATTAAACATGTTTAGAGCGTAAAAAAAATGTTGGTGCCTATTGTCAGGTTGCACCAAATATTTGCCCAGAGATAATCTCGTTAAACTGGAGTTAAAACGAATTCTGTTGCATAAACCATATTTTCAATTTTGTCTGTTATTAAAAAAGTACTTTATCATTGAGTTAACTTACAGGGTCATTTATTGCTGTCTAAAAATGTATGTAAAGTTAAATTTTGTTATTAATACTAACGTTGTAACCCGGCATATGTATGTTAGCAACTTCCACGATACTAATAGTTCTAAACTATATATTGCGTCAGACTTTCCGCTATTATTACAAAACACGTTCTAATATACTTCATAACTTATATTTATGCAAGGCTTATTGACTATACATGTCGCCTTATAATCGTGTATATTCGCAACATCTATATGACATATAATAATATTACCGTATATATATTAGTATTGAAAATAGTTTACACTAATTTTGGTTCGTGTTTTAGGGGTATTATCAAATTTTATATTTTAAAACTTCGTTTTTGATGTCAGTGATGGTGGAACGATTTTGGGATCTAGTGCAAATTTCTTTTATCACAGGTCTTCAGTATTTAACTTAAACTTTAACCTATGTAGATATAAAAAATATATTTTACTACATTATAGAGATATCAATACACGTTTCCCATAATATATTTTTTTAAATATAAATGCTACTAATAGTTCTACTATTAATTATTTCTAAAGTTTAAAATAGTCAATACAATATGAATTTTTTATGTCAGTCTGTAAAATTGTATGATAAAGCAAATTTATCTAATAGTGATGGATTTACTAAGGATAAACCGAAAAAAAATTTATCATACATCGATTGCGTAAATCTTTATGGAAAATCAATGCTTGCAGCTTTACTTTTAAAGATTTCGAATTTTATTATGATTTTTCATTAGATGTTATACAAATGGATGATAATGCAGAGTATAGTTATATATTGGAAGTAGATGTTTATTACCCTAAAAAATTACATAATACTCATAATGACTTACCATTTTTACAAAATAATGATTATCCACCGAATTCTAAAGTTACAAAACTTTTAACAACGTTATTCTCTGAAATAAAATATGTTGTATATTATAGAAGTTAAAAACAGGCTTTAAAAACGGGTTATATGTAACAATAATTAATAGAATAATTCGATTTACTCAGTAAGAATGAACTATATTGAACTATGTACTAATAGAAGAGCGAACGCTGAAAACGAGTTCGAATGTCAATTTTGGAAAATATTAGTTAAAAGTGTATTCGAAAAATGTATGGAGAATATTAGAAAAACGATTACGATAAAATCGGTGTTCAAAAGGTATCAAAAGGAACCCAAAGGGTCTAAGAGGTAAATTTCACGAAAGGTATTTTTTAAATAACCTTTACTACTTTGTAGAACTATATAAAATTTTATTGTACCTATGCATAATTACAGTGAAAAATAAAATACACGTATTTAAATGTAAAAATATTATATATTATTTACATATATATGTTCAAGTAGGTAATCTAGTATTATGCTATAAAATAAAACAATATGATATTTAATATCTAAATTCGTAAACTTTTTAATAGGATTAATGAGTTAGCCACGTCATCAAACAAATTTTTCCTTATTAATTGGTATATTTTTTTCGACAACCATCATCATTAATGAACCCAAATTTTCTTGTTTTAGTGTTGAACGTAATTATATTTCAACAATTTTTAACTTTAAAAAAATTATCTTACAAGTTACTTGGGTGAATGGCAAAAGTAATGTATATATGTAGACCATCAATAGATTACTAAATAAATTTGATTGGAACGAAAATTCCTGAATTGTAATAATTGCACAATAAATACAATTTCGGAATTTATTACAATTTGGAGTTTTTGGTAATTAATCTTTACTTTCACACTCACTGTCTTCAAATAATTTTTGTAAATAATTTATATTATTTTGATGAACTTCACTTTCATCTATAAGTAAATGTGGTTGGAAATTTCGATATTGAAAAGCAAACTGTTTTAGTTCCATACGAGTAGTTTGTCTATGCTAATTTATTTATAATTTTTAACGAATCATTAGAAAAAAGTTCCATGGATTTAATTTTTAAAAATAATTTTAGATCTAGTGAATTACAGTCTTTTAGTCTGTTTTCATTATACACATTTTTCCAATACTATTTATTATAGTATCCAAAATGTTGAATAAATTTATTTTCAACTTTTTTAATAGAGTAATAGATCTACATTCACCTTGACATTCTTCTCCTATTATTATTATTTTTTTTTTGAGAAATTCTCTTTTCAGAAAATCTTCCTCAATATGTGAACGAGCCGGGTACAAAAATGTATATTTTGTTTTATCCAGTTCCAAACTCACCTGTTCACGTCGTGTCGATAAGAATATTTTTGTTGTTTGAACTGAACCTAGTTCGAGCTCAATAATTGTAGAAATAAATATAATGTGTTTGTGCGTGAGTGTGTACTGTGTTTACGTAAATACAAGCTAGTGTGTAATTGTAACTGCTATGGTGTGATTTAACGGGTGTACCTATCAGTGTACGGTTATAATAAATATTTTAACAAAATTGTAGTATAAAACAATGATATTATTTATTGCTGATGACACTATAGGTATTGATAATATACAAAGATATTAACAGTCACAGCTAATTAAATACAGACAAACGTCGAATGGTGACTACGTGATGACAATGTATACGTTAAATATAGGTAGGTACTTATAATAAATAATAATATAGTACCTTCAAACTGTAACAGATGACTATCCAGTATCGCTGTATTTAATTTAAAATACAATGGTAAAATAAAATACAACAACAAAAAATAATAGGGCAATAATATTAAAAATAATAGTAATAACCAATAGGTGAACAATACAATCATAATTTACAACAATATAAAGTTTCAAATTAAGGTAATGTGCAATGAACTGAACATGTACAATTCTATAATGAATTTATATTACGCACATGATATAAATAAAAAATGATTATTTAATGTGAATCAAAAATTGGTTTTGAGGCTCGCGAACTGTTGTCACACGAGCGAACAAACAAAAACGTTCACAACGACTGATGTACGTATACGGCCGCCGCGATATAATATTATTATACACCCTCACCAATGCACATGGGTAGCACAGCAATACGATACTGGTTTTAAGGCCATTGTGTACACACTACGGAAAAGAGATTATTTGATAATCATATAACATTAATATAGTCTGTGAGTTGTGACAATCCAAATATAATATAAAATACCCATAGGGCCATATTTATACAGAGTATTCAAAAAGTGCGGAAAACTCGTATAATGTGAATAATTATAGACTTTTTGTAAAAAAATACCATCCACAATCTAACCCGGCTGAGCGAGTGATGCGCGAGTTAGGTCAAATGTTCAGGACCTATTGTTACCAACAGCATACGGAGTGGCCAAGATATATCACCTATGTCGAATGGGTCCTCAATAATACAGTACATGAGTCGACCGGACACACTCCCCAAGAATTGCTTCTTTCCATCGAACAGTACAATCCGTTCAGTAACACCGTCAAATTCCCGCTAAGCCTCCCACTTGAACAACGGACCAAATTAATTATGGCTAGACAATAACAATTATCTCATCTGAGCGAAGGAAAAAACGTCATGGATATAAGGGAAAATCTACTATTTCTCTAATCAGTACACCTTAGTTCTGGTTAGATCCCATCGTCAAAGTTCCGCTGTTGATCAGTGCATAGGTAAATTTTTCCTACTGTATGAAGGACCATTTATAGTCACCCGTGTATTAGCTAATAATGAATATACTGTCGTCGGTCCAGTCACACAACTTGTCCACGGTACGTACAATGTAGTTCATCTTCGTAAATATCAGACAGCGCTCCTCATTCGTCGCAACAAGAGAACACTTTATTGAAAACGTAGTTATTATCTTTCCATAATTATTCGAGTTCATGATCTGCAGATTATCTGTTTTTGAAGTTACCAAAACCCGTTACCTAATTTTATGTGAGTTTTTCTATGTATTGTTGTATTTTCTGACAATTTCGAATTATATTATCTACTTGTTTTTTTATTTAAAAATGGTCCAACAAATGGTCATTGCTGCATCTCACTTATTCTAACATAAAAGAGCATCCCTTATAGTGATGAACTTTTATGGGGGGGGGGGGTTTCTGTGACGTTCGATTTGTTGTCCCATTTGTTTTTTTTTTAAAATTATATTATAATATATATATCGCGTATCTGACGGCTGATATAAACGGCCGTACCGCTGCTTTTTCCAAATGCATATACATAAATAGATAGGCGTAACAACAACAGCCACCTCTCTTCGTCCGTCCGTGCGTCCGCAATCGCATATATGTGTGTATTATATAACAATAAAGATTATGTAAATGTACTGGCTACTACCAACTAAGTCTTCCCTTATCTTTTTTATAATAATCGCGACGATTGTGATTTTAGATTCTATAATGAATCAAATTAGATTGTGATTTTCATTATAATGTAATGAAAAAAAAATATCATTGCTGTATACAGATACAGACTCCCTAATATACAGCATTAAAACAGAACATTTCTTTGAAGATTTGAAAAATAACTCTTTACAGAAATTCGAGACGTCAAATTACCCAGTAAATCATGCTAGCTTTAATAATGATCATAAAAATGAACCAGGGCTTAATAATGATGAATTAAAAAGTTAAATGATGGCCGAATTTATTTTATTACAACCGAAACTATATGCATACGTTGTAGGCGGGGAAGAGTATAAAAGAGCAAAGGGAGCAAAAAAATATATAATTAATAAATATTTAACTGTTATTCATTATAAAACTGTCTTAAAAAATGTTATTAAACAAAATCCACAAAATAATAATGTTCAATGTTTCAATATAAATTTTATTCAATCTAAGAAGCATAAGGTAAATAAACTTGCACTAAGTGTTAATTGTGATAAAAGAATTATTAAAAAATGGTATAAATATTGTACTGTACGGACATTATAAATTTAATTAATATTCTTATAAAAATGTATTTGATATTGTTTTCTTATATAGATTATATACTGTCCTTTATTTTTTATTTAATAACATTTTAGTTAATAATAATGAAAATATATTGTCGTTTATAAAGTATACAATATGTATATTTTGTAAAAAAAAAAAATTTATTTAAAAATGAGAAAAAAAATTATATTATAATATCTTTTGCTGTGATCCAGGTATTGTAAGGTGAGTCCAGCCATTTTACTAACATTTTATTTTTATTCTTTTTTATAATACGTTCAATAAGAAAAGTATTAGGAAAACTGGTTTTTTTTATTTCTTCCTCATAGAAACATCCTTGTATTATATTACCTAATTCATCTATTAGTTGATAAGTCACTGGATTAGTGTGTAAAATTTTAGAAATTGTTAAAATTTCTGTAGTCTAATTTAATATAAATTCTTTAGCGAATACATGTTTATATTTTGTAATTCTAACTTTATCGTTAATTTTTAAATTTTTATTATTTCTTAATTTTCTAGTTTCTAATTTTTATTGTATTTTATTTGGATCCGATTGAGCTCTAAATGATGTGCAATTAATTGTCGTATATTTAGTATTATTATAATTTATATTTAATTTTGTTAATGATTTAATCCAATTCCATGAGCCTTTTGCAGTGAAATTACGATAAATTTTGTTTTTCATAGTTCTAATATCACGTTCAGCCATTCCAGCATTTATAGATGAATAAGTTGAATAATGGCTAATTTTAAACTTATTCATTAAATCTTGAAAATCTTTATTACAAAATTCAGTACCATTATCTGTTTTTAATAATTTAGGGTGAACTTTTTTTAGTACACTTGCCATATATTTTGTCACTTCTTTTGCAGTTTTTTTTTTAAAGGTTCTACCCATACAAACTTTGTGTATGTGTCTATAACAATTATAATGTATTTGGAAACATTATTATTTTTAAAATGCGTTTGCAAATCGATTAAATCTGCCTGTTAAAGTTCATTTCTAAAACGAATAACTACACAACGTCTACGAAATATTTTTCTAGCTGCAGTGTAATTCATATGCTATATACTCTAAAGTAGACATTATATTATAAGTTTTCTCTCTCGTAATTCCTCTAAAATAGCAATTATTTCATTATTAACAGTAGTGTTTCCAGCATTTTGAGATGAAGTTAAAAGTTGAAGACGTGCAACTTATTCGTTTGGGTCGTCGTAATATACAAGCTGTGTTTGAGGTAAAGTATTTTTATATATACCTTGCACTGTTTTACTTTTAAACTTAGGAAAAATAAACTGAATTAAATCAGGATCAATTTCAACAGTATCTGGGAAAAAGTCAGATCGTAAAGAAAAAATAGGTAAGATATTTTCAGGTCTTGAATTTTCATTTTTTGTTTTACTAACGATATTGTTTAAATAGTTCTAGATTTAAATTTATGTTATGAGAAGGTGCAGATTCAATTACATAAGGATTTAATTATAAATTATTAGATCAAAAATTTCATTCCTATTTCATTCGCTCGTGTAAAGGTTTTACAATATTAGTCCATTTAACGTACGATTACTATAAGAGTTCCCATCTGATTTAGGATGATCTTTTGTAATTTTTAAAATGTCATAATATACTTCATAATCTTCATATTTTGCTTTCATTGGTTTTTCTCACATAATAACGACCTATAGGCCATTTAAAATATTTTTCAGAAACATGTAAATAATGGTTAATAAAAGTACAGGGAAATTTGCTATTTTAAGTTTATGATCAAATTTATCATAATGTAATCCAAATGCTTTATTGTATCTTCTATTCTCATAAGGAGCATTAAAAAATGGATTAAAGCCAGGTTCAGATATACCATCATAATCGGTACTATTACAAATATTTTGTATACTTGATAAATTGTTTTTTTCTACAAATATATTTAGCGGATCGATTAAAATGTTTCACAGAAATCATTATCAGAATCTGCAAAACCTCCTTTCATTTCCACAATTATAGGTTCAATATTTTTTTTTGACTGAATTAAATTCGATAATAATACATTTTATTCATTCATTTTTTACTATTGAATTGTTAACTATACTATGTAAAACTGAATAACAATGCGGATTTGAGTATGTATTCATATAATTACTACCTTAATTTTATAAATGTAGGAAAACCAAACTTAGGCTGTGATAGAATAGATTATGATAGAGTGCATGGAGGGTATGGGTATGGAGAAAGAAATGAGGCTGGAGAAAAAATACTTGACTTTGCATCAGCGTATGAATTAGCAATTGTCAACACTTATTTTAGGAAGAGGGAAGAGCATAATATAACATATAAGAGTGGAGGGAACAAATCACAAATTGATTATTTTATGTGGAAGAGAGGGGGGTTGAAACAGTGTAAGGACTGTAAGGTGATCCCTGGGGAAAGTGTGACAGCACAACATAGGTTAATGGTTATGGATATTTGGTGTAGGAAAAAGAGGGTGTACAAAAAGAAAAATATAATTAAGGAAC
>JAIPRL010011765.1:0-13025 GCA_025469235.1 Pemphigus obesinymphae
GGTAGTAATTCATAAGTTTTACATAATAAGGTAATATTATTATTTTATTACATTAATAATTAATAAAGTTCATTATTAATTTGTAAATATTTCAATAAAATATAAATATATATTTTATATATACATATCTATACAGTTTTAAAATTATCAGAGAAGGAAATATTTCAAATATTAAAAAAGACTGGACAATTACCTTGACGATCTTCTATCTTTTGAGAATCAGATTAATCTCCAAAGTTTGAACTTTCGGCATTCAACGATTTTCGACTTTCAAGGGAACGTAATTGCATAATTTTATTTTGCCTGTTATTTAAAGTTAAAATATCTAGGTAAGTAGCTATTTATAAGTAATAATATTGAATCTACCATAGTTTATTATACATATCGTCTGATATATATTTATTGTACACACATATTGATAATATAAATGGATAAGATTCTAATTCCCACAAAAATGGCGGACTTATGGTGACTTCAATTATTTACACGGGAAATATGTAGCAGTTAGCAATCTAGTTTATTATACATATCTGTGACCTACTATTGCCTATTATACCACGAAGACTATAATATATACATCACTAGTTAGTAGGTACCTAATCTTCATAATATTATGACTACCTAACCAGATTACTGCTTTGCTTGACTATACCTTTTCAAATTTATAATACAGGATTTAAGTTTTAATATATATATATTTTTTTCATATATAGGTGTACTTACTACTTACCTATTATAGCAAAATGCTATACGTTAAATAAATAAAGGAACATGTTTTGAACACTACGTACCTATCTCTTTATGGAAAAAAAAATCTTGAAATCAGATATCCATGTATGATTCCCAACTAATAAATTGTCATTACCTTGACAAATGACAATCATATACCTAGGTAGGACAGGACGTGTATTTGTACTCATTTTTGTGTTCTTTGATATAATTCTTGAGCCTAATATTATTGTCTTGAACTTCCTTGAATTATCACTATTCCAACAGACTTTGTTTAATATGATATATGATTTTATTATATTATAATCCATATAATATATAAATGTATAATAATATAAATTATAAAAATTCAAATTAATATATTACCTATATTCGTTTAAATTTTTTCCGATCTTTTTTTTATTCCTACTATGGGCTTTTTTTCGGGATTCACCTATACGCACGCATGTAAAAGTGTCCACGATATATAACGCGTAATAATAATACAGCCATAATTATATTATATGTATGTCGTATTAACAGTGTTCGAATGGTTTTTTTTTTTGGGGGGGGGGGGTGCACAAGGGGTCGGAGCTCCTCTAATATTTTGAAATATTTTGACAGCTCCTCCACTAATTATATTTTACGGTATACGAGTTATATAGTTTGGGGGAACGGGCATTTTCTAAGGAGTATTATATAGGCAATTTATCGTGCATGATAAAATTTTTAATTCAGAATTTAATGCAGTTAGAGAGGCATTGAAGTTAATAAAGCTAATAATAAATTAATAAATACACTTCTTGGGCTTGAATCTATATCCGTCTAGGTTAAATATGAATTGCAAGTGTGAAAATAATGAAAATAAGATCGTACACTAAATCACTTTTTGAACAGAAAGTTGCTTTCGCTGTGACAAAATTGTGAGACTTTGGCTCGTCCAATTTGAATTCTGAAAAAGTATAAGATTCTATGATATGTTTTGTAGGTTTTAATCGAGGCGTTTTTCGAAATGTGAATTTCCGTTTTAGATATACACAAGTGAACAATTTTTAAAATTTAGAAATTTTGTTTAATCATACCGAATTTGAAAATTCATATTTCGAAAAACGCCTCGATTAAAACCCAGAAAAGATGTCAAAAAATATTATGCTTCTTACAGAATTAAAATCGGATCAGTCAAGGTCGGGCAATTTTGTCACAGCGAAAGGTCTATAAAAACGATATTTTTTTGACTGACTCGAACCATCTTAAAAGCCTAATAGCACCGTCTCTTTCTATTTTTCCAATTCGAATATTAGGCGTGAGGCAATAAAGAATAATAAAAAAGAAACTCAGAATGTATATTGTAACGATACGGTTACTGATGCTACTGATATGACACGGGTTACCAACCTATGACCCGTAGAACACAGGTCATAGGATTTTTAAGAATAGGTAGGTATAGTTGATATATCCACGCAAAGAAACAAATGCTTTTTTTTTAGTATAATATAAAAGACAATCTTTTATTTTTTCATGAAAGTTGGTCGCCGAGAAGACATAAAACTCGGACTTGATTAATAATAATAATAATAATAATAATAATAGTAATAAGTATAATAAGTATAGTAGCCTAAATTATATACGTACCTATATTATATAATATATTCATTATTCACAAAGAAACCTCATGAGAGGGGCCGTCGATCCATTGTAGTCGATCGGACAATTACGCATTAAATGACCGCTCCTTGCTGCCGGTGAAGTCCACCTCGGAAGAGACTTTCGGCCACTACTCCATCGCTGTGTACGCACTGAGTAGTAAAATTTGACTGTGGTTTTTGATACTGAGATGTTACCTCGAGCCGGTGGAAAAACGGAAGAAAAAAAAACGGTCGTGCGCCATCGCATAATCGCGGGAAGCCATTAAAATGTTGCGATTAAGAGAGGGGTGGATTCTTGGCCGGCATTTACAAATATAAATGTACACATGTACCTACACACTAGGTATACAACAATTCACAATTAAATATTGTCGTCGACACGACAAAATAAATAGGTATCATCACAGATTTTTGATACCCACAACCCGCTAAAATATTTCCTCACCGCATCTGTGTTGTAGTTCACCACTTCTTATTTGCCAATATGGTATCTTAAGTATCCTTGCCGGTATTTACTTGTTAATTATCTAATAGTGTACGTAATATAATTTTAATAAATTATATTTCATATCATTTATTATGATTTAAGTTATTATAATTGGGCGAACTGAAATTCTACGGGATTTTACCCGAAGGCAAGAATAAAGCAAGGTTCTTTTTATTAACTTTGTGGTTTTTATTTTACATGGTAATGAAATTAAATATATACAAGGAAGCGGCGGTACGGTACATACACGAGAACGTTAGTTCAACGACTAAGGGTGCCATGCCATCACACTTCATCGTGTCGTCCACTCTCGTGTCGAAATGTCCGGGTAACCTGGTAACGTCCGGGGGGACAAGGATTCTCTGTATATAATATTATGATAGGGACTTTTTAATATATCAATATATTAATATAATATGTATTTATTTATATGAATAATATATTAATATTTCAATATGGACCATATAGTGATAATAATATACCATTGTAATTTGTAATCGCACGACAGCAAAGTTGAATATATTTCTACTCTACGGTAACATTTGGTAACACGATCGATATATCAAATATAACCAACGTGATCAGTCAATCAGATCGCTGGATTTTTAACACGATGTCTAAAAATATGGACGACACGATGGAGTGTGAAGGCACCTTAACGCAACCATAGAACATTATAGAAATGTCACTTAAGGTGATAACAGTTAGTTTACAAAAACTGAGGACGTGTCTTGAAGTTATCACCGAACGTAAAACTGAGGATCCGCCTTAAAGTTAGTAACGTTAATTCCACTATATATTATATATATTTATATGCATTGATTAATGCAAGCATCTTCAAATCACTGATTATAGTGATTACAGAACAATATCTATTATAAAAATTTGTCAACAGCTCTTATTTTCAACAACCAAGGTCACCCATTTACTTTACACAGAAACATAGGAAGTGACATAGCCCTGACGCAACCGACTTCTTATCGGCATATATGGACGCCGAAGCCAGTGCGTACCCAACTTGGGGCCGGTGAAATAAAATATGGACTGTAAAACAATCCGTATGTTCCTTAATCCATCAGATTGGTCAGCCGCTGGATTTAATAATTGTTCCTAATTGCAGCAGATGCTCAATCTACTATAGGGGTGGTAATCAAGAGGATTGCGTTATCAGCAATTTGGTATTTTGCTAAGATTATTTATATTTATATAGGTATTTATAAGATGGATTTGATAAGAACGGTTCATGCTAAAATGAACGTTTATTGAATAGGTATTGTTATCGGTAGATACCACAACCTAAGATATACAGGACAGGAAATTACATGATGAGGGGGGAGTAGTAGCATGGGCCGAAAACGTTTCGCAAATCGTACACATGGTGTTACAGCGACATCTATCAATTGATTTTTTAACGAAGTTTTGTATATTGTCTCCAATATTTGAATATTTTTATGTTTTAGTTATTTTCACGTATGATTATAGTTATCTTAAATTGGATTTATATTTATCATTAAATATACACATTACACACCTTTTTTTAATTTTAATATTTATTTTGTGTTTTGTCTAATACCTATATCTAAATATGCGTACATGTTCAATCATTGGGTGTACAAGAATTAAAAGAAATACTAAAACAACTTTATTTAATGTACCAAACGACAAAAATTTAGAACTAGCTTGGAAAACAGCTGTATGTAAGGTAAGCAATAAAAATAAATCTGAGAAATATGTATGCTCAGAACATTTTGCGCACGCAACGGATCGACGGCCCGGCAGCGATAAATGTGACACAGTCTGCATGCGCGAAACGGTACCTTTCTTTCATAAGACAAAGTATACACATTTGTATGCGTTATCCGGAGGCATTATAAGCTAGTACATACACCGTATAGACACAGAATAGATTATTATTCTTCTAATAAAAGTAAATAAAATAGAAATTTTATTCTGTGGTATAGATACGCATAAAATTGTACAAACAATAAAAATAATTTGGAACAACGAATCATAAATTGTTAATTATGTTAACGTTTGTAAATGAAAAGTAATAAATAATATAAAATAAAAATTCAGACGCGATCAAACTACCAAGGCAGCGAAAACGAGCGGTAAAGATTTGAATGATAACAATGACGTTAGCATTGGTCAGTAATTCCATTATGTTCTGTGGTAATTCCGAGTTCGGAAAAGATGTATAGTACATTTACTACTAGAGTGCGTTAAAAATCCATCTGTACTTTTTCTGAAACTTTTTGGTTCCGGTGATTTAGCGTTCATTTCCAGTCCTGTATATCTTAGTTCGTGGTCGATACTCAGTAGTCTGTACCATAGACATATAAATATGTATGGACTGAATCCCCTATATACCCTGTCTATGATGCCGTGGAACCATCATTCTTAGAAGGAGACATAGATATATTTATATGTCTATGGAAAGAGATGGAGCATAGTTTACGAATCCCATGGAAAAAAACAAATTAATGTCATGGAATATAATACTAATATTATTAATATTATCACAGATTTTTTTATCGTGTATGTTTTATGACTGGTATTTTTATATGATATTTGTTTTTATACTCCATGAGATTTTCTTTTTCCATGGGATTCGTAAACTATGCTTCTTCTCTTACTAACAATAATAAATCCTCGGACCTCTCTCTTTGTTATCGGTCTATATATTTATATGTGTATGGTCTGTATTCTGTACTAATGTTTTATTTTTTATTTTATTGACGTACATAAAGAATTAAAATACTAATTATTAAAATGACAGAAATAAGATTTATAACCTAAATCCATAGACCTATAAATATATAGAAATATATATTATATATATATATATATATAGAAATATATGCTTTTCGTAGAAGAGTCCACAAAAAAAACTCTAGTATAAATCTAGCGGAAAAAAGCCAAATTTAAAAATGCATAAAGAAAAAAGTATTTTGTATATTTTATAATTTATATTTTATATTTTTAATTGGGTAGGTATATGATGAGAAATTTGCGGCCATTATATAGGAATATAACTGCGTGATTTAAATATTGATAATTGCTCGATTGTATGGTATTATTCAGTTAACCTTATATCTCTTAATGAGTTATGACCTTTCTTCTATTACAGGTAGAAGGGTTCCCGGGGTATAATTGATTCGAACAATCGACAGGAATGTATTTGATTAATTGGAGAATTTGTGTTTTTAATGTATCTATGAAGGATATTTTATAAATTAAAATTCACTAGCCTGTTGACTAAAACACTACACACATACTTAGTAAAAATTAATTTGGTCGTTTATTTATTTTCAAACATTAACGAGAAAGTTAAATAATTGACCTTGCGTGAGCCTCCTCGGAGTGGTCACCATACAACAACAAAATCACTGTAGGTACCCTAAACGACAGTAAGGAAAATTACGTGAAATATTTATGTGTCAGATATAACTGAACTTAAGAGAACAAAATGTATAAAATATTACGAGTGTGATAAACCACCCAAAACCTCCCAATATACTAATTTGTACCTAATTTGGATTATTTATTAAAGCAAAGCTGTATTTTGACGCGCCTGAAATTAGTAATTTTAATGAAATTTAATTACTTGCTTGAGCTCTTCTTCTTACGATCAATATTGCAAATGGAGATGATTTTTTTTTATAGATAGATTTTTAGGTATATTAGACCCGTCGTTAATTCAATTAATTAAATGTAACGACACAAAGAAAGAAATGACAAAAATATTGAGAAATTGGATAATAACTGGATGGATATTATGCCATCCCAGAGACACCGACCGTGTTGTTGCATATCGACTGTGTGGCTACACAATGACGAGAGCATGATGCGCTACAACGGAGCAAGAGTTAATTCTCAAGAAATGTTTGCCCTTATTGATGACCTAGACAAAATATTGTTTGGGTCCCGACTGTGGCGGCGGACTTTTCGGTATAGGTAGACGTACCTACTTTCTATGTCGGCTAAAATGTAATCGGAGTGTGTGATTCTTGTCATATGCAGCGCAAGAACCTCCTCGTTATTTGTGTTATCTAATTGAATATATTTTATTTACGTGGATTCAAATATAATTGAAATATTATTCCTACTTGTAATTTAATGTATATTTTAAATCGGTGTGCCATGCCTGGAATGCATTGTCCTACCACCAGTATTTTTATTGACATTAAAAATGAATATTATGGTTTTTTTTTTTTATAGATTTTTACATACACATACATGATTATTAATTGTTTATACACATATTAATATTATATTTCAGTATTACAATATTATTAGTCATAATATTACACGTGTGTATAACATAACACTTTGTAATTAAAGCCCCTCTGTTGAATCTAATAAATAAATTTGAACCGAGTAACGATCGAATATGTTGTATAGTTTTAACTGTGAAAATATTTGATATAGTAATCATTAACTGTTATGCTCCAATGAAAACTGCAGACTGTGAGCTCAAGGATCAATCAAGTTGTACTTGACAGTATCCCCAGACATAGCTTAAAAATAGTGATAGGGTATTTTAATGCTCAAGGCGGACAGGAGGGTCTTTTTAAACCAATTATAGGTAAAGAGAGTTTACACTAAGAAAGTAACAATAACGCAGTGAGGTTAATTAATCTATGCACAGATAAATGGTTGGTAATAAGCAGTACCCAGTTCCAATGAAAGAATATATATAAACACACCTAGATAGCCCCAAATGGCCAATACAAAAACCAAATTGATCATTTTGTAGTAGATAAAAGATTTAAATCCAGTATAAATTCTGTAAGAAGCTACAGAAGAGTGGATGGTGACACTCACCACTTTCTAGTTATTAGTTCTTTAAAAGTAAAACTGTCAAGACAATAGAACCAAAATAGAAAAGGAATAAAGAATAACGCCCATCTAGATATGGAGAAAATAAAAAACCAGAAATTAATCAGTACCTACCACAATAATCTAAACAATATTCTTGAATCGCACAAAATTGATGCAGAGTTTAATGTAGAAAATGGCTTGAAGATCGTTAAGGAAGCGATAAATAACATTGTTTTCCTATTTAAGAAAGACTCTCGAACTAAAAATAAGCCGTGGTTTAATGACGAATGTTGAGATATAACAGAAAAGCGAAGTAAAGCCAGGCAAGTAATGTTTCAAAACCCAATGCCTGAGAATGTGGATGAATATCAGAAACTCAGAAAAATAGGAAGCCAGAAATTAAGAAGCGTAAAGAGAGATTATGAAAAAGAAAAATTAAAAATCATAGAAGAATATAGGATGAATACACGGCTATTCTTCGGGAAATGTAGATATTTTAAGGAGAGTTTCAAAGCCAAATGGTGCATAATTAAGGATTAATTGATGGTTTAACAATGAAGGATGGTTACTTGGTTACAGATGAGTCAAATATAGTTGAATAATTCCGAAACTACTTCGAGAAATTATTGAATACTACTGAAGAAGATGGCAGCGAGGATCAGGAGCACATTATTTACTATTCCGTGCAGCTAGAGCTACCAGAACCAGATCTTGAAGAAATAACATATGTCATTAAAACGCTTAAAAACAACAAAGCACCGGGGGAAGACAATATCAATGCTGAACTAATTAAAATAGCCACCCTAAAATTAATTTTGAAAATATGGTTTCTGATTAAAGAAATATGGAAAAATGAAACAGTTCCGAACGATTGGAAAACAGCAATCATATGCCTGATAAATAAAAAGGAGATTTGATGGAAATAACTAACTATAGATTAATCTCACTCTTAGACACTTGCTATGAAGTTTTATCTATGGTAATCCTACAAAGGTTGGAAAGCTATACTAACGACATAATCGGGGACTATCAAAGTGGTTTTGTGAGAGGGAAATCTACCACATACCCCATTTTTATTATCAGGCAATTTTTAGAAAAGCACTATGTATATGGCAGAGAAGTACATCTTTGCTTTGTAGATTTAAAACAAGTATACGACAGTATTATCAGAGAAAAATTATGGGTAGCGATGGAGGAATTTGGCATACCATTCAAATTAATGAGGCTTATAAAAGAGTGCAATAGCGGAACATACTGTAAAGTAAGATTTGCAAATAATCTGCCAGAACCTTTGAAGTTAGAATGGGCCTTATATAGAGAAATTCGCTCTTTCCCGTACTTTTCAATCTGGCGTTAAAAAAAGTAAATAGATCTCTACTTGTGAGACAAAGTATGGAAATCCTTGGACAGAACACCATTTTGGCATACGCAGATATTATAGTGATAATTGGTAGTTCCTGAAATGAAGTGGAAATAAGGACTGCAGACCTAATAAAAGCAGAGGAACCAATAGGACTAAAAGTCAATCAAAGAAAAGACAAAATACTTAGTAGTTTCAAGAGATGTGAATAAGCAAGCAGATTTGCAAGTAGATGGATATGTCTTCCAACACGTAACAGATTTCAGTTACTTAGGAACCAATATAAATAACAAAAACAATATGCACAATGAAATTAACTTGAGGATTGCATAAGGGAATAGGGGATATTATGCACTGGCAAAATTTTTTAAATCGAAACTCCTAACTAGAAGATCAAAATAATATCTATACTCCAGCTATATACTGCTAGTATTGATATATGGATGTGAAACCAGGTCGGTAACTAAGGGAGATGAGGAGAAGATGAACACCTTTGAGAGAAGAGTGCTGCGCAGAATTTATGGCTATTTAATTTATAACGGAGAATATAGAAGGTGAACAAATCAGGAAATTTATTAAATATTTTAGCAAGTCTTTAAAAA
This sequence comes from Pemphigus obesinymphae, assembly GCA_025469235.1. Classification (NCBI taxonomy): domain Eukaryota; kingdom Metazoa; phylum Arthropoda; class Insecta; order Hemiptera; family Aphididae; genus Pemphigus; species Pemphigus obesinymphae. Next base: position 9,628 of record JAIPRL010011765.1, read on the forward strand.
TTAGTCGGGGGAAAATGCCCCCTTTGACACCCCCCAAATGTCACCACTGAGTGTAACCAACTTGATGTTGTTGTAGTGTGTTGTCTACACACTACATCCTCTCTGTTGAGAGATTCCGAGTATATTTAATACCGTTTTAGAAATTATAAGAAATATTTTTAACAATATTAAAAAAAATTATTAGCCCAATAACAAATAATAATTTTAATTATTAATTTTATTTTACAAATCACACAACTTGCACAGAATAAGAATAGGTACCATTCGACTTTCTAGCTACAGTTGTGCTATGTTAAAATAAATAATAAAGCTCCATAAGTCACAGTTTTAAATTGTGGATATAATGAGGTACATTTTTACTTTGTCTATAGGCAACATTTTGTGAGAGGAGAGGGGTGAGGTTTGAAAAATAAACTACTCTCGTCCCACTTAGAAATCTTATGTTACACCAATGCATAAAGGGATAACTGTATGTACTTTATTTTCAGATTAAAACCATTTAACAAAATACTAAAAATATGAATAAAGGTGTTTATAATAATAGTTCTTATAAATTCATGAATGTATAATATGGACGATAACAAACTTACGGGAATGCGGTCGTTCTTCGTAAAGGTTCAAATTTCTTGGCGTGAAAATTACTCTAATAGTGTAATGGCATAGGCCAATATCAATTGTGAACAACAATATGTGTGTGGTAAAATAATATGTCAAATAAATATGGTACTACAAATGGCAGAATATTTGAATTTCTGTCTTATTAATATATAGGTACGTTATTTTAATTCTGTTTTATATAAGAATGAAAGAATATTATACGTCATCATCGTTACCTGAAAATAATGATTTATATTATTTTAAATTCTATTCATTATAATCAGTGCTTGAAAACAGTTTTTGAGTGATAGATTATAATATTGGTTTTTAATTGTATAACACGACAACGGTAATAGAATACCAGAAATAAAGCCGGATTGAACATCGAAATATTTTGATTTTGGTTACCATTTTAATTCCAATTGTAAGAATAAAAATTGTAAACATAATTTTTGGTTACGAAGTAGGTATGTTATATATTAGGTTTTATTTTCACTGATCCAAACCGATAAAAGAAACCATTAAAATCCATATCTACTGGTTCCACGCTCTGATTTTAATATGTATTTATAATAAAGTAATTCATGATTACGCTAGCAAATAATTGTAAGTTAATGATTTTTTTCGGTGTAGTTTTCATCATCAATTTATTAGCAATTTCCATCTGAATGAAAAATAATAACGATTTTTTCGTTTTTAATTTCATTTCAGTCCAGTCACAACTATATATTCCATATGCAACGGATTCTTTCTATATAAAAAAATTACATTGTTTAAAAAATTTAATTTGTTATTAATTGTATACTGTTGTCTTACTTTGTGATTTATAGTTTCCATTAAATAGCAGAAAAATAATAAATCTAAAAACAGAGAAAAAAACGGTGCGCAGACCTTGAATATTCCAAGCATTGGTATTGATTGTGTCGAAAAATATGTCTGTAATAAAAAATACTTCATAATATGTTGCATTACAAATACACTTCATTAAGGTAAGATAATAATTCATATCACCTTAATAAAAGAATATGACAAGATTATGATTCCGCCTGAATTTATAATAACTGACGTTACAATAACAAACCATAAAACAGAATAATATAATTTTAACTTTCTGAAAATAATAATAAAATTGAAAATGTTAGAACGGTTTTTTTTTTGAACTTCAGTAGTAAAGTATATATATATAGACTACAAAATAGTTTTTTTATATATATTAATATAGTTTGCCACCCCTATCTTGCTCGGGATAAATTTCGTGTTCAAAATACATTTTTATATTTCGTCCTTTACACACATACTTAAAATACCCCCACTTAATAATGATTATTCGCATATTTGCCCTATTTTAAATTGACCTCCCTTAATTGACCATCGTAATCACATTGACTGCCTATTTATTAATTCTCTTCTTAATAACTCCCTTGATGCTCCTGACATTCTTTCTCGTGTTTCAAATGCTAAGAACAGCTACTCAAATCTAGTTAAGTAGGTATGTAAATAGTTATGTTTTAGTTTATATTGTTTTGTTATTCATTGTTTTAATTTTGCTATTGTTATTTCCTATGTATGTTTAATATTGTAATTGTCGTTTGGCGTTGATATTAAAATAAATAAACAAATAAATAGGTATTATGTAGATTATATATAATAAACAAGTTAGGAAATATACATTCTACAAATGTACTAAATTTCTGGACTCCCGGTTTTAATATATTTGATAATTATCTAATTTATTATATAAAAACAATAAACTAACTCTATACAATTTTTTAAAACAATTTTTTTTTTTTTATAAATACCTACTAAAATATGTATTTTGATATATACAACATTTTACAAATAATAAAATGCAATCACAAGCACACTATAGATTTAGCATTGCAATTTGTTATAACTTATTACATATAATAATTGTAATTGTAGTACTTATTACAATTTGTTACAACTTTAACAAATAAAAATTGTAAATATTGATATTGAATCACGACAACGAATTGACAGACGGTTTTTAGGGAAAACAATCTTAAAACCTGTTAGATTGCTTGATTACTCTATCCTCAATAACTATGTACTAGTAATGATAACAACAAATTGATAATTTAGACGGGCAGACACAACGGGGATATAATGTATCTATACTAATTTGGCATATAAGTCGTGTATGTCGAAGGCGAAATCGGTTTGTACGCACGGTACACGGCTTACCCAAATACGCAATTTGACTCCGTCGGGGAAAGGTTTCTGATGTAGATACGGTAGAAATTAATAAACAACGATTGCGTGTACAGCGAGTAGCGCGAAAAACTTTTATTAAAAACGTTGCGAAACGTAGTGTTCGTTTGGTGGTCGAAGGCGGAGAGAACGATAAGGACCGGCCACCGGCAGGTCGCCGAGTCACTTCGTGTGGAGGTACGCGTCGTACGGAGGGGATGAGATCATGGAAGAGCAAGGAACATAAATATAAATAAATAGAAATCACAATTTAATAAATAATTTATTTACAGAATACAAAAATGGTAACTCTGTTTGGTGGTACTACTTTGGTGGACACTCTTTCAAATTAACATTGTTAGTCATTGAACTCTATATAGAACAACTATATACTATACAACTATATAGTTGTATATGGAGTTCAATGTTGTTAGTATACCTACTTATCACAGAGAAACGTGGTGGCCATATTCCTATTTAGCAATAAGTGTGACCACATACTCAATGTTGTATAATGTATAATATTATTGTATATTTGGTGGGCCCTCAAATAATAGTCATTATAGAATAAAGAGATGTCGAAGAAGAAA
>JAIPRL010011766.1:0-13023 GCA_025469235.1 Pemphigus obesinymphae
ATACCGGGGGGGGGGGCAAAATGATAATTTTGCTCCCTCTGAAAATTGTAGGGGGGGCAAATGCCACCCTTTGCCCCCCCCCCCGCAATTACACCTCTGGGTAAGTATATTACTATGGGTAAACATAAATATTTGATAAAATCATAATATAATTGATTCTAAAATTCTTAAACGTATTCTGTGATAAAAGTAAGCGTGTACTCCGTCTCCATCTATATTATATAAGCAAAAATAATTTGGCAATCATATTACTTTTATATGACTCTAGATAGCGCTGTCGTTTTATAAAGTTCTGTTCATTTTATTATTGTCTTGTTTTATACTTTTATGTTTATGAAGAGATTGGTACCTAATACATACGTGTTATTCCTCATTATTAGGTATTAATTTATTATTATTATCATAAGACCATGTATGGATTTGCAACCAAACCCGAAGTAAGTATACCGAAAAAAATCACATAACCCGAAATCTTAAAACGATTTTACTAATTTAAAAATACAGATTTATGATTATTTATCTCCTATAAGCATTGCTTGTGTCGGAGATAGAGAGTTATACAAAATAAATATAAAATTTAACAAATTATTATAAATTATAATAAAACGTTTCTATTAATTATAACATATTATATGGACAATAAAAAAAGAAAAAGAAACAAAAACTATTAATCAGTCTTTATACTTACTTATTCATATGTATGTATAATTTTATGAAATAGAGTTATTTAATTATTATTAACAATTTCTTATTTTGAAATATTTCCTGTATTTGAAAATATCCAATTATTTAAAATTTATTTTGCTTGTTTGGAGTTAAACATAGCATTTTTTTAATCTCCATACTGACCATACCCATAGTATTAAAACAAGTAGGACCCAGATAGTCCAGGAATCTTCGACAAAAAGATGAATTTGTATAAGCTATAATGACAAGTTCTTTATTTTCTTTTAGACTATATAATATAGACAATATAATATATATAATATATATATTAAATCAAATGTCTATATTTTTGACTACCCATAAAATACAAAATTTTTTGTAAACTAATTGAAAAGGTAAAACTCTTAACTCTTTATAATTTTGTACTGTTGATCCCACTAAGCTATTTTTACCAAGACAAACTCGAACCATTTTATTGTGTTATTGCTGAAGAGGTTTTATGCCATTTTCATAAAAATTATAGACTGTTATACGTAGGCGTTTTATAAGATAGTTAATATGTAAATTCCATCTTAAATGCATATCGAAAGTAATACACAAATATCTTGTATTTTGTACTCGTAGAATTTTATTAATTATAAGTGCTATCGCATTTTTTATTGTTTTCATAAGAGTGAATAGTTGGTTCATTTATAGGAATATTTGTATTGTTTTTGAAAGAGTATTTCGGAAAAGTCTTAAAATTATAAAAACACCCCTCCGTCCCTTAAAAAAATATGTCTTCAGAACGCCCCTGAATATATATTTATTATTTACTGATAAATAATTATTATCAATAAAATAATGGTTGAAAAGTGCTTTACGTTATTCCTCCTATAACTGATTTGAATATTAAAGATTTACTCATATCTTACGGTATTTACATATAATATGTAAATTGCAAATAAAACGCATACTTTTATTAATAAATAATACATTATATATACATTATATCTACCTATAGTTTTAAAAGTATATTTTCTAAGGTTTCTAAGTTTGTACAAAATAAATGGCGACTGGAGGGTGGTGAAAATGACAATGAAAAAATTGGGGGTGTAAACCCTGTATCCCTCTTACTTCGACCACTGGGTGTTTGCAGAAGTTGCTACCATTAAGACTATACAGGTATATAATATTTTATTATCATCAACATTTGCAAAACATAGTAAGATAGTACCTACTATAAATTTGTTGATACTTTATTTTGGACTTTTATGCGACTTTTTATAAGAATTATTTAGAAATGAGTTTTAATAGGTATTGAAAAAAAAATGATACTTTTAAATTACTTATTATATTTACATATTAACAATACACGAGTAAAATACATTATTTGTCCATGAACGCGTTCACGTGCCCGACAAAATTATTAAATTTATGATAATAGTTTAGTACCTACCTACGTGTTTGTTTTAATTTAGTTTCAATTCCAGACTCGAGTAGGCAAAACGGGTGAGCGCTAATTGAGTAAAGAATAAAACATAATCGCTGGTATATATATGGAAAATTAGATTTTCAGTTAAAATAGTATTAAACATTTTTTATTCTTGGTCGTTTATACATATTATACCTAACTATAATGTACCGAAAATATACATTTTGAGGCCCTTATATACAGTTTTAAATCTAGATGGGGGTGTACCTCTCCCCATTATTCCCATTATTGGCATTATCACATATAGATGTCCATTATAATTTTTTTCAACAACTACACCATAATAATATTATTAAATAAATAAGAAGTATGTTCGATTGATAACAGTGTGCTATTTTGATCAGGGATTTTTGGATAGACAACGAAAAAAAAGTCTAGTGACGTCACATGTATTTTTATTGCATTCGTATAACGTATAACTCAAAGGCGTAATAATATATAAGACGGGTGATAATGCAGCATAATTTGTACTGGTACCTATGCAGTATGCACTTTAATGCACCTACCGAATGCACTAAAAGTCAATACGATGCACATGCCTGAACAATGACGAAAATATGGTGCCGTGTCGATCATACTTTGTATTCATTTTACTATGGAATATTCATTACATATTTCAATTTCATTGTAATCAATGCATATCAAGACAAAAAATAAAATTTTAATTTCCTCTATAAAAAAAAAAAAAAAAAAATGGTCTTCAATACCACTACTCTTTAATAAAATAAATAATGTTTTTAACTTATAAAAATTCAAAATATATTTGTAAATTACAATGATGTTTACCTTTTTTAATATTTTTTTGGAAACTATACATTTCGAGTAGAAGAAGTTATGGGTAACTTTATACCTTTAAACTCTAGGTTTTTATTTTATTCAAAGGATATTGATATAAATGTAAAACTAAATAAACCGTGATATTTCTCGTAAAATCCTCATACGAATAGATTTGTCGCATAATTTTCACACATTTTGGGCGATTTTGACGCTTACGTGTCAACCATATGCGTCACCATGATAAAAAATTGGTATGAAAATTTTACAGGAAATATCATGGAATATTTATTTTAACATTTTATAACAATATTTAAAAAAAAGTTAAAAATTAAAGTTTTAAGATAGAAAATATATTTAAAAAATGTTATCATTGTGTCATGTCATTGAATATATTTATACTAACGACGGTATTTCATGTAGAGTATTTCTAAAATGAATATCGTCACTAGTATAAAGATACTTAGTGAGGTTACTCAATGACAAAATTTTTGAAAAATGCATTCTACTTTGAAACACTGGTATTTTAACCTTTTCTTATAATATTAATATAAATTGTTATGGTTTATTGTTATGAGCCACATCACTTTCTTAATTATGGCGATATCAGGTGATACGCTGATACGTCAAAATCGTGCAATAATATGAACAAAAATGATGCGATATATCGATTCGTATGAGGACTTTGCAGGAAATATCATGAAGTATTTATTCATTTTTAATATTCTAAGAAAAAGTGTAAAACAATTTGTTTTGAAAGTGGAAAACATATCAAAACTTTCATCACTGGGTTACGGTAACCCGGTTACCCCACTGAGTACCAAACTTAATTTTAAAGACATTATCATTTTAGAAACAATCATTATATAAAATACTGTCATTAATTTAAACATACTCAATATCACACTACGTTTCACTTGTAGTTGAAAGTCTATCTTAGATTTTGAAAGTTAGATTAAATTTAAATTAATATTTAGTAGACGAATTGGGTGATATGCAAATATTTTTAATAGGATTTAAATACTATTAGGGAATAAATTTAATTTATAGAATTTATAATTGTTTTACTATGGTGGCTAAGCATGATGATAATGCTGTGTAGACATTTTGGATCTTTAAATCATCAAATATTAAGTTCAAAAATCGATAAACAACTTAAAATGATTTCTGGCCATAATTTGGTACCCTCTAATCAATAGATAATGTTATGCAATTTGCGAATAAAACAATATCTAGTGTACGTTTTAAAAAGTAATGTTAATGCAAATTAGATACTTACTCGAGTACCTACCTACTATAGAAAAAGATTAGTAGTAGGTATACTTACATAAATATTGCCAAAAAATGTAATAATCATATTTTAACTAAAACATTAGGTAAATGTTTTTTCATACTTTAAAAACAGTTCGATAGTTTACATTTATTAATAATTGGAAGTAGTAATAGTCTATTTTGTAAATCAAAATTTAGAATTGAAAGACAATTTTGAAAACTTGAATACATTTATTAACCAATTTTTTGTATTGTTATTACTATTAGTATTATTTAAACTTGAACGTGGAATCAATAAGTTCATAACTAGCTGAGGCCCGAGGTTCCAACCGATCTATAGTGGTTAGCGGTTCGGTCCACTCTGACTCTTTGCTTGATATATTGAAAAATATAAAAAAATATATATTATATTAATATTGCATTCACAATGTTTATAGAAACATAAAGTAACCAAATTGCAAAGAAAATATAAAAAAGTCGTTTAGATATCTACCGCAGATGGTCGAAGTTTGTCCATCGTTCCTTTGGTCCCCGGAAAGTAACATTATTATTTTAAGTTTTAAATAAAAATGAATAATAGAAAGTTCTGAGTAATATACAGTTTATTATTGACAAAAAAAAAAGGTAACCATGATATCTTTATTTGTTAGTTTGTTATTTTCTCTACATTTATTAAATATTTTCATTTTAAAATGTAGTTTTTCTTTACGTTTACTGTGAAAATCAAATAATAATTACTTCTTTAAAGTACCAACTAGAACTAATTTCTATCAAAGAAGCTTATTAGTCTAAAACTTCTGCTCTACTTCTTCTACCCGAAAAATGTATATCTGCAGACATAAATAAAACATATTACATTAAAACCAATACAATAATTAATTTAATAAAAAAGTTCAATATTCTATGAGTGTGAATTGTAGTGTTCGATCATCCTGTGTGCCCCACTGTGAAATGTAACTTACTTATCTCTTGTGAGAATTTTTCCAGAAATATTATGGTGTATTTAGTTTTGCATATAAATCAGTATCCTATGAATAAAAATAATAATACCTTGGTATTGAATTTAACCAAATTAAAAAAACAAACATTTACTCAGATTTATATAGAACTTAAAAAAAATTATCTTAAAATTACAAAAAATAATCATATAAGTTTAAATTTTAAGGGGCTAAAGGGGCTTAGTCCTCTAGAGTTAGAATTCAATCCTTAATTTGAATGTATCAATAAATTTTTATCAATGATAAAATTTTGATGTATATATATGTAAATATTTGAAACCCCATCAATCTGAAGCTACCCTACTAATCTGAACAATATGCGTTTATGAAAATGACCTCAAAATGCTAAAAATATTATATTATTATTATATTAAAAAGTTAAAAATAAAAATCACAATAAAATGTAAAATAAAAGTTACATTTCTGATCTCGTTTATGCCTGGATCAGATTTTATATTTGTATAGAATTATTATAAACTTGCGAGGGCTAACAATTTGGTAAAATAGTAAGAATTTAAAAAACCAGGTCCGGCCAAGTTTTTTTTTAAGTCCGGCACTGCCCAAACTGAAAAACTGTGCAAAAAAGCTTGTTTCGGCCATTTTTTTTTTCTAAGGCCTACCCTGGTCCAAATTCAGTATGGGCTCAGCTTTTTGAGGGCTGGCCATTGCAGGTCATTAAAAACTATACGTATATACTTACTAGAAATCGTAAAAAGAAATTAAACTTGTAAAAACCTAGTCCTACTATAAATAACATACTTTAGTCGATAGACCCTAGTTCAGAAATGTATAATTAAATAAAATAAAATAAAAAAAAGCCGGCCAGTAGGAGGTGGAAGTAGTTCGCTCGTTGGGTAGGATATATTGAATTTTAAATCAATGATAATTAATTTCTTTCGATAAAACGGTTCTGAGCGAAGCTTCGTTGTTACTGTAAGTAATGACTAAATTGAACTGTTTTAAAGTCGAAATTAAGAATTGTTATAAATTTCCCTAAATTGTGAAAAAAAATTTCAAATTTTTTTACGTTGATTTTGTAAATTTATATACGTTTTTGCTAAAAGTTGGTGTAAGATCTATAGATCCATTTTCTCCAATATTGGAACGAATTTTCATACTGAAATTATATGTTGTCGAATAATTGAAATGTGTACATACTTATAAGTATAATAAAACATTGAAATGGGTATTAAATAATTTGTGTGTACCGATTTTCAAGATATTTTGAATACAGCTAGAATGATATATTTTATCACTGTGTAATATTTTCTAATTTTGAAATCTAAAATCTACTCTTTTATGACGAAAAATGTCAATATTTAAAAGAGCCCAAAATTGGGGGAAAAAATGTTTTCGTTAATATTATATTTAAATATATTTTGTTTGAACATTTCATGACTTTATCATCATTATTTACGGAATTACAAGGATAAAACGATATACAATTTTTACGAAATTGTGCTTTTACAGTTTTCCTTCATTTTTTGGATGTTTTTCTTACACGTTTATCGAAAAATTAAAATATCGAAAAATGACCGATTTAAAGTACCAACTAAATGTAATTTGTTACCGGAAAATGGTGCTGCATATAATAATTGAGTATTCCTTATATAATTTTGTGGTACAGATATAAACATTTTTTTTTGTAAAACACATCATTTGTAAAATCAATATATTCCTCGCTTCGCTCAAAATTTAAAACTATGCATTTTATTTTGGACGTCATTATACCATATACCCAGTTTTTAAAGGATTAATAAGAGAAGAATTCTATGTTGGCAATTGTGAGGACATTTTTTAATCATTAAAAAATGTTTGTTTACTTTTTAAAAGAAATTTGTAAAGTAGGTATATTTTTGAGTATATTTTTAAGAGGGTATTTCTTAAATATTATGTTCTATAAATTGTATAATAACTTATAAGTAACAAATCTAAAATAATTTTGTAAAGTCGTTTCATTTGTTTTGCGTGAATATAATTTTATAACCATAAATCATTTGTGGGACGACGCACATTGGTCTAAAACGGATCTAAACACGCGCAAAAAATATATATTTGTTTTAAATCAATTTTTAACAACCTAATTTTATGTTAGAGATCATAAGAAATTATAAATGCACATATTATAACGCTTGTGCTTTACACTTTGGTGTATCAAATTTAAGAAATTATTAATTTGCATTCAAATTTTTTATCAAATAAAATTTAGAAATATATCTACAATGAAGCATTTTTAGTTTTTATTAATATGTTAATAATACATATAGGTACCTAGGTTAGTTCTAAAATATGCGTGATTTTTGGAATAAATACGATATATTATATTTGCCATTAAAAAAAAAAAAAAAAAACAACGTTTTACTAGGTTTTACTTTGGAAATAGTTTTACATAAAAGTACATATTCTTTGAAATGTAATAATAAAGGTTTAATTCTCATATCTTACGTGCACACCAATTGAGATTCGCTGAAAAGTTCAAGTCATCGTCATTATAATAGCTTGTATTATTTATTAAGACTAGTTATTATACACACGTTTCCTTTGTCTGAAGCACGATTTAAGATATATCTTAAATCGTGGTCTGAAACTATGAGCGCGTGATAAATGTATAACAAAGATAAGTTTTAAATATTATGTTAATAGCCATAGAAAATAAGTCGAAAACGAGTAATGCATTTAAAATTAAAAATAAGGTAATATTAAAATATTAAAATATTTAAAGCAATAAATATATTTCAACAATAAATATTATTAAAATACAAAATATATTTATTAAAAATATGTAAAATTACATAATAATAGGTATTTGCAATAAATGATTTTTAGAACAATTATACATTTAGGTACGCCTAATTTTTTTTTCATTTACCCATTACTTACCTAACCTATACTCTGTACTCATGTATTTCCAATACACTGGAGAACGAGTTTTTTTTAAGACATTTTTTTTTTTATCCAGATAGTATTTTTAAGGATGTAAATTTTATTTATATATTATATTTGAACTGTGGTGTCACATTCATCAACAATTTTTTGATAATAGATAAAGAAAATTATTCATTTTTATAATAGTATAATGTATATTAACCATAGGCATAAAATAAAATAATAGATCTATGACAAAATAAACTAACCTACCATAAAATAAATATTGTCATGAATATATTTCTATTATAGCAGAGAACATAATTATTCAGCCAAAATTTAAATTTGCGGCTGATTTTGCAGATCGTGCCTGTGCATGATAGGCACGATCCATAGACACGCCTATATGACAGTATAGGTATATGTAATTTAGTCATATATGTAAATGATACATACGATATTAGGTATATATTATAATAGGTATGTTAAGTTCTGTATAGTATGAGTATAAAAAATTACGTACCTAACAGAATTTAATTATTTTTTCATTATTAATATTATTCCTTTTTATTCATATAATAAGTAGACATTTAATAACGATATTTGTATATTTTAATGTAGATAAGTTTGTATTTTTAAAATAAAAATACTATACGTTCTACGGCTTAGTGTTTTATAGCAGTAGGTTATAAGCATTTAACCGTATACCTACATATACCTAATCAAATATGTTATGTTTAAAAATAAAAAAATATTGACTTAACTCGATTAAAAATAAGTTGATATTTTTATTTTCCATTAGAAACATTAGAATTTGAATCTCTATGTTGTTGAACAAAGTGCAGAATATTTCTTTACATTTTACTTTTTGAAATATTAAAAACCTATTTAATAATACCTAATTATTTATTTTTAATTTAGAATATGATTAAAATATGTTTATAACAATCTAAAAAAAAAAAAACGTTCACCCATCAATATATTAACTTAACTGTAAAAATTTAAGTTAATATAATGGAAATTATTTAACTGATAAAGTTAGTTAATCGAAAAAATACTTACCTAAAAATAGTTGAATTGAAAAGTGTAAAAAATATTAACTATTTAACTATATAGTTAATATATATTTCCATATAGTTAATGCTCATATCTTATCATTGCTATCTATCTCATTGATTTTATTAATACGAGAAAATAAAAATCGAAACGTTGATTAAACGTGTAATAATAATAATACACTAATATACATATACTAAAAACATTGAGAACGTTGAATTTGGTTCATTACAGGGATATACATAGAGGAAAGGGTTATTTAAAAATGAATTTGTCACTGGATTAAATCGTTGTTTTGAATATGTCCCAATTGATTATTACCTCCTAAATTTTTACTCACTGGGTAAAAAATTACCTAATTCCATCTCACCTATCTTTTTCAATCTAGTTTCGGGAAAAGTAATAAGAGAGATGAAAATTGAATTTCACGAAGGAATAAAACTCCGGAACTCGGCTATAGTAGTGCTGATGGATGAATCTCAAGTTGGGGTAAAACAGCTCCATGAAAGACTTAATGACGCGACACAGAAAGTAGGACTACAAATTAAGGAACATAATACTGAATATATGATTGTAGGAAGACGAAATTGGGTGGATTGCGGATTGAAGGTAGGTTATTTTAGATTTAAGAAAGTTAATTCTTTCAACTATCTTAGCACAATCGTGAGTGAAAAAAATGATATCACCAAAGAAGTAGCCTCGAGAATCCAAGCGGGAAATTAAGACTTATTGTAGACTTGTGAAACTATTAAGCTCAAATGATCAAGAGAGATAAAGAAATGATTGTATACCAGCCTAATACGACCAGTGATATTGTACGATTCGGAAACCTGGGCACTAAGGAAAATAGATAAAAATAAATTCTTAATACTAGAAAGAAAAATATTACGGAAGATCTTCGGACCAATGAAAGATGATATCACAGGAGAGTGGAGAAGAAGGTAAAACAGAAAACTACAAGAAATGTTTAATGAAAATAATATAGTAGAGACGATTAGGAAGGGAAGGTTGCGCTGGGCAGGACATACAATGAAGAGCCAGAACTCTCGATTAAGAATGGTGTTGGAACAGAATTAGGTAGGAAAAAGGCCCTAGGGAAGACTAAAATTGAGATGGGAAGATACAGTTAAGAAGAATGTGGAGGAATTAGGAAGCGGAGTAAATTGGAACGATTTGGCAATGAATAGAGTTGGCTGGAGAATTGGTTGTGAGACGGGATGGTCCTATAGCAGCCGGATAACCCAAAAGAAGAAAGAAGAAGAAAAGTCACCTAACATTTCAGGAGATTTATACATCCCGTAATATATTACTGGGGAGGGAGGGGGTTTAAAATCATCTAAGAATTAATTTTTAAGTACGTGTTTGAATATTTAAAACAAACATTTAATAAAAATTAAAAATTAATATTATTTATTTATGTTTATATTTTTATTCAAAATTTTAAAATTTTAAATATTTCATAATATTTTTACGATATAATTTATAAATAATTCTTATTTTATCAATTCCTATATATAAACGAAATCATTGTCATAATTTATGTTTATTGACATTAAAATATTTGACATAAAGTGTTATAACAATTTGAAAAATTATTACTATATAGTATTACTATTAAGTATACTACTACATACTATATATATTTGAACAAATTAATTGAAAATAATTGTCACGTAATTTATTTCCTTATATATTATACAAGCTATAATAATATTAAATTCGTGTTTAATGTTAATGTTATTCGGACACTCGGGTCTTGTTTTCATTATATTATTTTGAAGCGAAATTTATGATTTTTGTTCATTCATTTTATTATTATACATTTTTTTTTTATTTACTTTTTATGTCCACTACTACCGGGAGATTTTAGGCAGGTATATACTGACTTGAAGTTTCTCTTTAATACAATAACTTAATTCTCCCATAAAAATTTTTTGAATATTTTTGTCGGTGGTTTGACTTGTACACCTACATTAAATTTTATTGCATAGCTTTTAACAAACCTATTTATAAAATATATACACATCTACTCGTTTTTCGGATTCAATTTTGCATTAATATCGGTATTAGATAGTTGTACCATGAATTCTTATAATTGTTATTATTTTATATATATTTATATTTTTTTTTCTTTTAATAATGTTAATATTGTATGAAAATCGTATTAGACATTTTGTCATAATATTTACATAAATATATATTTAAAAATGTTAAATTACATTTTTTTATTTCTTAAACTCTAAGATGCTCATTGCTCAAGTTTGCACATTCAGATATGAGGGGAGTCGAAGATGGTTCTTGATAGCTACGACAAGCATAGCTACCAAATTATTGGACAGGTTTTGTAATTATGGCCGGCTTACACCAGAGACCAGACGCTACCAGCGAGAAAAATCTCGTTGGCTATATCATTAGCTGCTAGGTAGCAACCTGGGAGTCAAACCGGGGACCTCGTGCGTCGACTTCCATATTTTAAAAAGTTAAATATAATAGCATAAAAAATTGCATGACAAACGTTTGTAATTTTATGGTACTTACATTATTATATCCTTTATTTTGTACGTTTTTAAGGTCCTTATTATTAATCGGACAATTATAACTTATATACCTAACACTTATCGAGTAGGTACATTAACCTGTTTTGATATTATATTTATCGTTAAATTAAATTGAATAAATTTAAATAATTCAATAAAAAAAAATTGAATTCACCGTAATACTTTATCATAATTACATATTTTTAACCGAAAAATATTTACTCGTATACACTTCTTTCGGCAGTAACATACAATTAATATTTTACGCTCGTTATTTGAAAAAAGTTCGAGTCAAAATTATATTACATTTCTGAACCTGCAGAAACTTTTGACTAGATTTTAAACTATATTAGGTATATAGTTATATAATATATAACTACATATATAACAGTTATTGTTACAGAAAAAGTTAATTTTTTAATTTTTAGTTTTCTAAAATTAATAAAGTAATAGGAGAATTTTTTAAAGATAAATATCAGTCATATTTGAAATTGAATTTAAAAATTTCATACAGGAAGATACTTTAGTTCATATAGAATTATAATTTATAAGATAAATGTAGCATAGGAGATTTTTTTCATACTTACTTAAGCTTTTTTATGTTTGTGAATTCAGAGGTATCTAAATAAACTAAATTATTATATTAGGTAATATAATATAGTATATTATTTTATCTGAAAATGTATTATATTTATTATCTATTATCCGCTATTCATATCGATAAATTAACAGGAAATAGTAAAAATAAAATTATTATTTTATATTTTTGTTTTTAAGATTTTAGTTTATTATAAAACCTCGTACATAAAACAAAGTTTGCCAAAATATATAGCGTTTATAGACAAAATAAACTATACACTGTAAACGATTTTTGGTTGAAATTTACATAAAATGTTTGGCAACACACAATCAACCAATTGGTATTGAAAATTACAATATACCACCTAAATTTACTACCTTTGAATAGTTGAAATTTAACAAACTATAATATTAGTAAATTTATTTATTAGTATTAGTATTAAACTTGTATAAATATACATTATTTACCTAATAAATCAGGACAAATTTACTTACTTTATAAGCTAAAGTGAATTTGCATTAATACTTTATGTAAATTTACATAGTATTACCAGTTGAAATTTATATAGAAATATGTAGAAATATGGTTTAATTATATGATCATGACAGATTTATTTATTTTTACATGCAAAATAAATTCACATTAATATATTATATATATAATATATATTCTACCCCTGTGGAGGGGGCTAAGAATACCTCCACGGTTTCTTCATGCCTGTCGTAGAAGTCGACTAATTGAGGTTGCGTCAGGTCGACAGCCGGCATAAAACTTGTCAAAAAGTATGAGAAGTCTTAAAAA